>VWZP01000514.1:10894-80141 GCA_013396995.1 Dicaeum eximium
CGAAGGGGTCGCGGGAGGGCTCCGAGGAACCCGAGCGCTCCGGGGAACGGGGCAGTCCCCACTGCCCGGGCCTTTGGCTATAGCCTCCCTGCTTGCCCCCGAAAGGGTGCGGGGCGCTCCGGGGGACGCGCCGGTGACATGAGCCTGCCCCGAGCGGGAAGCGGGGTCCTGGGAGGTGTCGGGTGCGAGGGGAGCCTGGCCCCGAGGGGAGCCTGGGCACAGGAGCCGACCAAATCCTGAGCCTAACCCTAACTGAAACCGGGAGCGTGCACACGGTGCGGTGGATTGTCCGTCCGTCCGTCCATCCATCCATCCATCCGTCCGTCCATCCATCACGAATCCAGCCCTCCATTCCTCAGCCCCGCGAACAATGCCGGCTCCCACAGCCGCTGTCGCACGTCAAGCGCACGCCGGAGCGCTCGCCTCCAAAACAGTCGCGGCATTGAGGAGCTGATGGGGGTTTTTTAAAATAGAAGCTTTGCCTGAAAGCGCCTTTTTTATTTTTTGGAAGTGGGCATTTTTCACTCAGGGGAAAAGAACATCAGGAAGGGTTTAAAATCACTTTATTCAGTGTATTCCAGTATAAATTCTCCTGGGTTTGGAGGTGCCATGTGCTGGTTCACGTCATTCCTAGTTTTACTCCGGGATCCGAAAAATTAACATTATCATTGCATGGATCCTGGTTCTGTGACAGATTTCAAGTACGGGACGGGATTTTGGACAGAACTTGGGTGTTTGGTGTGGACGTGGCTCTCGTGGAGGGTGCGGGGCACTCTGATGGCTGAGGATGGATTTCCTAATGGGAACTGATGAGGTTTCTCCCTGGTTCCTCCCTGAGCTGCTGGGGTTTCCCATGTGGGTGCTGCGGCGCCTGTTTGCTCTCGAGGTGATTCTGAATTAAACATTTCAGTGGGGGCTGAGACCTGGCAGTTGTTTATCACATTAAACATTTGTTTTAGCTCTCTTCAACAGAAGCGTGTTGACATTTTCTCTTGGGGGACTGCTGGGATAATGAATGGCACGTACTGTATTGTGTTCCTTGGAAAGCCACGGGATCCTGCAATAACATAAACACCCAGGGCTGAATTCATCCCAGATCCGAGAGGAATGGGCTCAGTGTTTACATCCAGCTCTCATTTCAAGTTGGTTATTGATTATGAAAATATCCCTGTTAATACTTATTATAAATACAGATATATTTATTTTATTGCCGACATCTGGAGCTTCATTCCCTGCTCCATGTTTTAGCTGGAGAGCTTTGGTGGAGGGGAAGGAGAGAGCCAGGTGGGTTTTGGGGCACTTGGGGGAGCAGCCATTGGCTCTGGCCCCTCATTCCTCTGCAGCAGGGAAGGGGGAACAGCCTCTGGCTGTCCCTGCTCACAATTCCTGGAGCAGGGAAAGGTTTTGTGCTCAGCAGCTCTTCCAGCTTGAAATTCCTGGAGCGGGGAAGGGTTTTGTGCTCAGCAGCTCTTCCAGCTGGGAATACCTGGAGCAGGGAAGGGTTCTGTAGCCCTCTTTGTTCTCGCCGAGCCCCCGCTGCATTCTTCCTTTTGCCATTATCATTTTGGTTAAACAGAGCGGCGCATTGTGTACCATATGGATCATGTTAACAATTGCTTATCTGGAGCCGGTGTTTTCTCCTCCCTCCCTCCCTTTCCCAGCCCTTTTTCCCCTCCCCAGGGCTGGGCTGGGGCTTTATCAACACCTTGGCTTGGCTGGATGTAACCTTATATTGTGTCCCGTCAACGTTATTCATTTCCAGGGGAAAATGTGGAATAAATGCTGAGAAATCCCCAAAGCAGTTTTCCCTGGATGCTGTGGGATATGGAACCCAGTTGCTGAAGAACCCAGCATGATTCCCAGCCCAGGGATGAGCTTCCACCTGCTGCAGCTCCCTCCTTTTTCCTTATTTGGTGGCTGGGATCTGATCCTGATGGTGCTTTGCCTGACCAAGCAGGGACTGCGGCTTTCCCAAACCTCTGCTTCAGGCTGCTCCCAGATCCGTATCAAAGCACCTGGATAAGGTGGCTGAAAGTTCTGAGCCCTCACCCCACACCCAGACTCCACTCCTAGCACTGCCAGTAGCCACAGGAGGAGAAAATCCTAAAGGCTTTTTTTTTTTACGTGAAAAGAGAGTGACCATGGGATCACTTCATTCCTTTTGCATCCTCCTAGTAGAGGAAATATTCCTGAGGATAGAAATGCCACAAACTCCTCCACTCTTCCTCCCTCCTGTGCTGCTGCTCCCAGCTCCAGTGAGAAGGACCCGTGTCAGTTTTCAGCCAAAATAAAAGATGTTTTCCTTCCTTTTTGGGCACGAGGATGGTGCTGGTAACTCGTGTGTTTGCCAACATCGTGGTGCTCTGGCTCGGGAAAGCTCAGGTCATGCTGGTACTGGTGGTACTGGTGGTGGTACTGGTGGTACTGGGAGTGGGACATGCGTGCAAGAGGTGTCACCTGGTTCCAGTCAAAGGGAGCTGCTGAGACTAAATCTCTGGAGTCTGGAGCAGGAAAGTTCCCATTGCTGGATCAGCAGCCAAGCAAGGAATAAACAAGTTCTCCCCAGTGCCAGCCATGGCAATTCCCAGTTCTGAAAACCAATTTATCCCCTTGAAAAGTTTTGCCATGGTGAGTTCGTTGCCACAATGACTCCTGGAATGTTTTTTCCTTTGGAATTGGCTTGTTCATGTCATGGGGGGATTCTCCCCTTTCCTTCCTCACGCTGCAGAGTCCTGGGTGGGATTTTTCTGCTCCAAGAATCCCATCCTTGATGTGCAGAGGCTGCTGGTGCCTGCATGGGGCTGCTCAGAGCATTGGAAGTCAGCTCCAGCTCTCTGCAGCAAAGTTTATTTTGCTGTGTGATGAGGGTGCTGTAAAACCTCTCCTGGCCTTGTGTCCTAACAGCAGCTGGAGTTAACGTCAGTTAAATTGTACCCATGGCCTGGGCAATTCCCCTCGCCCAGGGCCTACCTGGGGTCACTTATCAGCAGCCCCAAATCTTTATGGTGGCCCTGATAAAGCCACTGAGGCTTTTGTGGGAGCTGAAAGATGCCAAGGAGAGGTTTTCTCCTGGCTCCTTTCTCCTGGGAACACACAGCTTGAGGAGGGGAAAAGCAGAAATGTTTATTACTTATTATTTAATTACAGTGATGTCAGTTGTGGTGATGCCTTGGGGCCTTACCCTGGACTGGGATGCTGAGATTTCCTGCCTATCGGGAGTGCTGGGGTCTCCCTGCCAGCTGGGAGGACGAGGTGCCCTCCCCAGGGTGGGATGCCCTCCCTCTGCCATGCTGGGCTTTCTGAGCTGTGGTACCCAGGCAAGCATTTTCCCTCCAGAGAGAAAAGAGACGGGTTTTTGTTTGGTTTTTTTTTTTTTTTTTCCTTTTTTCCCCAAGAAAGTGAAAACAAATGTCAAGACAAACTGCACTTTAACCCACACTTGTCTTCCCGACAAAAAAACAGCTGAGTAATAGCTGAGTAAGGAGCCTGTCCCTGCTCTGCTCTGCACAAAGGCTCTGCTGTGTCAATAATGAGAGGTGTGACAGCAGCTCCAGCCTGGGGGGGGGGACTTGTGGCATCGGGGATGTTGGAGCTGGATCTTCTCCCTGGGATTGAACTGATGCCTCTTTTGGGGCTGCCTAAAAACAGAGGCCAGACAGAATTCAGGGAATATAAAGCAGTTATATTTATTGAAGAGCCTTCAGGTACATTTCAGGCAGACAAAGCCCCCCCCTCAAGGGGCTGCACTCAAAAAATGGACCATGGGGCACGGGTTTTCATATTTTTAGAAGTTTGATCCATTTGCATATTGGGGGTTAATCTTCCAATTGCAGCTTCAGGTAATGAAGTAATTTACCCCAATTTGCTCCCCCCAGATCACTTTTGTTTACACTTCTCAGAGCCTGAGAGAGTGAAGGTCCTTGATTCCCAGGCCTGGAGAGGAATTGTTGTGTCTGACCAAAAAGAGAAAGCAACAGCTAACACTGTATGTGGAGTTTAGAGTTACACACTAAAGAACTGCAGAATTACAGATACACTTTTAATATATTATATTATAATAATATTACAATTGTATATAATGTATTATATATATTATATTATAATGTAGAATAAGCTAAAATAAGCTAAGTTTATTTAAGCTAAAATCCCAAGGCATCAAATGCTCCCCAGTTCCCAAAGATCAGCGGGACCTTTCCAGATGCTTTACAGCTCTGCCACAGCCAGGGGATGTTCCCACCAGAGGCTTTTCCTCCTTTTGCCAAGACTCTGCAGAGCACTTGACTCTGGTGGCTGTGTCCTGCTGCTCCCGGGGTGGGCTAATGTGGCTGTAATTGATGATGAGAGGACTAATGGCCACAGAAATGTGCAATTAAAGGCCAGGGGTGACACGCGGCGAGGTTGGGCCACGCGCGGGGGGTGACAGAGGTTGAGTGTGTTTTGAAGGGCTCATCCTGCACGTCCCTCCAGGAGAGCTTCTCCTCCTGGCTCCTTTCTGCTGAGCACACACTGCTTGAGTAGGGAGAAAGCAGAAATGTTTGTTTAATTACAGTGGTGCCAGCATGGTCTGTGTGGTGATGCCTTAGGGCCTTGCCCTGGACCAGGATTTTGGGGTGTCTCCCTGGACCAGGATTTTGGGGTGTCCTCCTTAGATTGATGCCTTGAGAAGGCTGACCTAGAACAGCGGCTAGACAGAGTTAAAGAATAAAGTAGGGACTTATTAAAAGGCTTCAATGGACACACCTTGGGCAGCACAAGATGAACCCAAAATGGTCACAAAATGGACGCCCAGTCAGGGGGTCTGTCACTTTTATAAGTTTTGGTCCATTTGCATATTGGGGTTAATTGTCCAATTATAGCTTTAGGTTATGAAGTCCCATCCTTGTTGTTTTCTCTCTTCAGTCCACGTTTTTATGCTCTTGGGCCTGAGATTTGGGTGGTTATCCTTGGTCCAAGAATGGCACAGGGTCCCCAAAATCCATCCAGACTTAGCCACAGCCTCGGGCATGGATGAAGGTAGCAGTGCCAGCAAAGAAAGGAGCCAAAAAAAGGGGACTTCTGGAAAATCCATTAGTGAATGGAGTGCAGGAGGTAGCTGGGCTTTTCAGGCTGCTGAGGCGGTGTTTAAAAAAGAATCCGCAAGTCAAAAGGCTTGTGAAAACAAAAGCCACAGAGAGAGGCCTCCAGCAGGTTTGGTGGGGCTGGGAGGTATCCCCCAGGGACTGGAACAGGATCCATCATCCTGCAGGGCTAGGAATGGTGAGAAAGGAGTTGGGCAGTACAAGTGAGAGGGAGTACACTTTGGGAGTGCAAATTTTATTTTATTCCATTTTAAATTTTTTTTTAATATATTTTATTTCATTTCATTTTATTTTATTTTTCTCCCACCTGCCTTCTATTGAAGTATAGACCAAAATTCCTCAAATCCAGTTCTTGCATCACCTCCTCATTAACATCACCCAGATTTTCTTACTGTGTCCCCTCCGTCCTGGAATTCCCAGGCCATGGGTCCCTTTTCCTGAGTGCTGTGGGTGTCCCTCGTGGCCGTGACAGATGGGCCAGGCTCAGCTGCTGCGGATCCGGGTGGATTTTCCATTCAGCGGGAAGGACAGATGGACACTGGCCCATCGGTCACTCACGGCAGTGCCGGTGTCCAGCTGCTCTGCACTTGATTTCTGAGTGGCCATGGAGCCTTGGGATGAGCCCGGTATGGGCACAGGGCACAGGGGAGCCAGCACAGATCCCTTTAACACATGTGCATTGACCCTGCCCCGGTGGCAATGTCACCCTGGGAATGTCACCGCGGCTCCCTGTGGATTTGCCAAACACCCGGAATCTTCTGAGGAGAGCGTGGTGTTTGCCAAGGAATCCTGCCCAGCTCGGGCTGGGGGTGTGACCTCACACTCTTGGCTGGTCCTGCGGTGTCACGGGTGGGTTGTGAGACACCCCAATACCATGGAGCTGTGGATGACCGCAGAGCTGTGGAGGACCAACTGTGGAGCTGTGGATTATCACGGAGCTGTGGATGACCATGGAGCTGTGGCTGACAAACCACGGAGCTGTGGATGACCAGCCATGGAGCTGTGGATGACCATGGAGCCATGGATGACCAGCCATGGAGCTGTGGATCACCACGGAGCTGTGGATGACCATGAAGCTTTAGCTTGGCACCTCAGCCTGGCACCCAAGGGCTGGGATGCTCCTTTGGAATGCTCCAAGGATGCTCTTTGGACATGGGCTGCCCAAAGGGATGAGACCCATCTGGACCACTCCCTCCCTGAGCCAGCCCCCTTGCTGGGGCCCAGGGGAATTTGATCGCGTTTAAACCCCAGCTTCAGTGCATCCTCAGCCTGGATGTGTTTGCTCTTGTCTCCTTTTTTGCCCTCCCAATCCATCAGAGTCCCCTCTTGATCCCCCCAGGGATGTGGAGTGGGCGCAGCCATCTGCAGATGCTGCCTGGGGATCATTCTGCTGGGATTTTTTTCCCAGAATTTTTATGCCCCAGCATCAGCACTGTGTGTTTGGGGCTGGGGCACGGGCATGCAAACGTTTTACAAGTGTGTGTGAGTGTGCAAATGTGGTGTGCCCTGCACACAAGGGCCAAGGAGGGGCTGTCCCTGCTCTGACAAAGCCACCTTGCTCCGTGATGCTGCCCCGGGGCTGTCCTGCATGCCACGGCCTCGTGGCTGCAGCTTTTCCCAGGGGGAGGCAGCGCACCCCATCCCCACGCTGAGCCGTTGGACACCCTCAGCGGTGCACCCGCTAAAAAACCCCCGAACAAAAGCCCAGTTCAGACTCGCTGCTGAATAGATTAACAAGATTTCCATAATTAGGGCGGGTGGGAACAATAGGATTCTCCCTGCCCAGCCCCCCTGCCCGCCTTTGTCTTGTGCTGGGGATAATGGGCAGCAGCGAGGGTGGGAACCGGCCTGGCCATTTGGTCACTGGACAGTAATTTTCTCACACTGCCAAGGGGAGCATTGAAACATCTGTCCCGCTCGCCACTCATTCACGTCCCATTTCAGCCCTGACAACTCCTCCCTGCCCGCCGCCCTCCCCCTCTGTGGGTTTTCCAGCTTTTCCATGGATTTGGGTTTTTCTTCTCCCACTTAAGGGGTCGGTTGGCGCCTGGGACTTGAAAAGCTGTGCCTGTGCATTCCCCCACTGCTCCTCGCAGCAGCTCCGGGATTCGGGGCTTGGGAATGGAGCTGGAGGAGCTGTGCCCTTGTGGTGGGTTTCCAACCACACCCCGTGGCGTTGGCCACCCTCTTCTGGGCTTTTGAAGAGCAATTCCATCCCTGGGCCCACCTCTAGATGCCTTTTTTTTAACTGGTGTCTGAGCAGTGGGGTTCATCGCTGTCATGGGCAGCTGCTCGCTGTCCTCTAAAGCCTGGGAATGCTACTGGGATTTGCTGGTTGTGCTGGTGGCACCTCAGTGCTGCTGTGGCCAGGAGTGGTCAGACACCTCCCCTGGTGTCCCCAAATCCCTAAATCCTGGGCACTTGCAGCCTTTCCAGGGGACAGAAGCAGCAGCAGCACTCTGCACCCACTGAGCTAGGATGGAAACTCCTGGTGTTTTCATTCCTTAAATATATCAAGGAAAATGCCTTATTCATCACAGAATCAGCCAAATGCTCATTTTTCCCTTCAGAGCTTCTGGGTATTTTTGCCCCCATGCCCAGCCAGCCCCATGGGCAGCTCCAGGAGGATCTCATGTGCATTTATCCATCAGGAGCACTTTGACAATGACTGTAAATGCAGGACGAGGCCAGCTCCACACACATGGAGCCGCTGTCTAAATCCTCTTGTGGAAGTTTGATATCCAAAGTGAAAGCACAAGTGCCCCATAAGTCAGTTAAAGCATTAAGTAATCTTATTGTGCAGAGTGGCTCCAAGGCTGTGGGCAGCAAGGGAGTGGGGCATGAGGTCCCCGCCTGGCTCTGGCCTCAGCATCCCCAGAGGCACTGCACATGGCCCTGAGGAGGGACAATGGGGTGGGGAGGGGGACACTGCCACCACCCTCAGGAGCCCATGGAGCTTGGGGGCTGGAGCAAGAGACAGCAGCAGCAACCTCAGCAGGAGGTGCCCATGGCCAAGGGGGCTTTAGGATGGAAGATTTCCTTCACAGAAAGCGTTGTCGGGCATTGGATTGGACTGGACACGGATGTGGTGGAGTCACCATGCCTGGAGGGACAACTGGACGTGGCACTCAGTGCTCTGGTCTAGGTGACGAGGTGGGGACTGGTCAAAGCTTGTCTCAATGATCTTGAAGGTCCTTCCTGACCTCAACGATCCTGTGAATATCCAGAGTTAGTTGAAGCAAGTGTTCACAGTTCGGAGGTGTGGTGGAGTACAGGACAGGGCAGCACAGCAGGTTTTGGGGGTACTCCATGCAGAGCTCCTGTTTCGCTGCTCTCACCTGTGCTGTCCTGTCCCCACAGGTCTGTCGAAGATGCACTGGTCACCAGAGCATGCCCAGTCCCTGAACCAGTGGCCGGAGCAGCACCTGGACGTCTCCTCCACGACCTCCTCGCCAGCCCACAAGTCCGACCTGTACCCCAGCACCCGCCAGCGCTTCAACTACGCCTGGGCCAACGATGACATCTCTGCGCTCACGGCCTCCAACCTCCTCAAGAGGTACGCCGAGAAGTACTCGGGGGTGCTGGACGCGCCCTACGAGCGCCCGACACTCGGCACCTACGGGGATGGCGCCTTCGGCCCTGTTAACGGGCAGAAGGGGGATGGGGAGCCCTGGCCAGGGGCACACGGCTCGGATGGCGCCTACCCCCTGACCCCCATCCACGATGGCCTCGCTGGCGCCAAGGGCGTGGTGCCACCCACCGTCCCCACCAGCAGCGGGGCCATTGGGCTGGGTGGCTCCCCGGTGGTGTCTGCCAACCTCAGCGATCCCATGTACCCTAGCAACTCCTGTGGGGCGGCTGCTGCCAGCTCTGGGGCACTTGGGGTGTCTCAGGAGTACCCCTCAGGCTATGGTGGCACCTACTTGCCCTCCGGCTACTGCACCCAGCCAGCGGCGCCGCTGCCCCCGCCGCACCCTCCTGGCCTCCACGGCTCAGGGCTCCTGCAGCCTCCACACCCCTCACCCACCCTGGTGCCAGGCTACGGCTCTTCGGGCCCCATGTACAACTACGCCAGCAGCAGCTACCCGCCGCAGCCGGGCTACGGGGGCATCCACCCGCCCCATCCCTCTGCCTCCTACCTGCCCTCTGGCATTGCCGCACCCACCCCCATCCCGGCCCCGCCGCCCACCGCCCGCCCGCCTGGGGTCCCTGGCTATGGCTACCAGGGTGCCGGGCTGGGCCCCCTGGCCGTGCCGCCCCTGGGCACCGAGGCCACAGGCACGCTGAAGAGGAAGGTGTTCGACATCGGTGGGGAGGATGATGGGGAGGGCAGATACAGGAAATACAGCTATGAGCAGCCAAAGTCCCCCTACCCCCTGTCGGACGACGGTGAGTGCCAGGGCAATGGGTTCAGCAGCAGTGGCGAGTCCCCCCAGGTGGCCTTCAAGCCCGGGAAGCGGCTGGCGGGAGCTGGGAGCGCTGAAGAGCACAGCAGCAAGTACGGCGGGCAGCAGATGAAGGGGATGGTCTCGCCATCCTACGGTGCCAGGGACACTCCCCTGCGGCCGGCAGAGCCCTTCGAGAAATTCAGCCCCCCCCTCGCCAATGGGGAGCGGGCGGCCGAGCCGGGACCCCCCTTCCCACTGCAGCTGCCCTCCAAAGCCCTGGTGTTCGGTGGCACCCCGGTGGAGGAGCAGCCCAAGAACGTTGACCCGCTGGTCCTGGAGCTGGTCAACACCAAGGTGGTGGAGCAGGGCCCGCCGGTGCAGTGGTCGGACATCGCCGGGCAGGTGTCCGTGAAGGCGGCCATCGAGGAGGAGTTGCTGTGGCCCATCCTGCGCCCCGGCTCCTACAGCAGCACCAGCCACCCACTCCGCACCCTGCTGCTGTTCGGGCCCCGCGGGACAGGGAAGACGCTGCTGAGCCGCTGCATCTCCACCCAGCTGGGCTCCACCCTGCTGAGGCTCAGCGGGACTACGCTGCTGTCCACCTGGAAGGCTGAAGCTGAGAAGATCCTGCAGACCGTGTTCTTCGTGGCTAACTGCCGGCAGCCTGCCGTGGTGCTCATCACCGAGGCCGACTCCTTGCTGGCAGCGCGGGCGGGCGAGGACGGCAGCCAAGCGAGCAACCTCAAGTCCCAGCTCCTCTCCTACCTGGACAACGTGGCTACCTCATCCAAGCAGAACGTGGTGGTCATCGGCACCACGGCACGGCCCGGCAGCATCGACGAGGCGTCACACCGGCGCTTTGGCACGCGGCTCTACATCCCGCCGCCGGACGGCGAGGCGCGACGCCACCTCCTGCGCCAGGCGCTGGCCCGGCAGAGCTGCTGCCTCAGCGAGCGGGAGCTGGCAGCCCTGGCGCAGCGCACCGAGAGCTTCTCCGGCGCCGAGCTCCTGCGGCTCTGCCAGCACGCTGGGGCCGCGCGCCGCGCACTGCCGGGAGCCCCCGCCTCCTACCAGGACCTGGAGAAGGCGTTCTGCAAGGTGCGCCCTGCCACGTCCCAGAAAGAGCTGGACTTGTTCCTGGAGTGGGATAAGATGTACAGCACCAGGCACTGATGGCAGCGGGGGGACGGACCCCGAGGCCATGGGGACGGATTTGGGACGTGGATTGGGGTCTGCAGGGGCTCCGGTTCTCTGAGCGGGGTTGGATCCCTTCTCCCAGCCCTGCCGGCAGCACCGCATACCTCACCTTTCCTGTTTCGGACTCATCCAGGGATTTTCCACACTGTGGTTTTTGGGAGCCTCGCCTACGACTCAGGATAAGCTATTTATTATTTTCCCGACCCTCCGTGCCTGGAGCGGTGCTGCCGGCAGGGCTGGAGGCGCCCTGGGAGATTTTTGGCATCGGGATCCGCTCCAGCGTCGGATTCAGGAGCTCCCCCATCCACCCAAAAGCTTTATTGTTTTTTTTTTTTGTTAATTGCTTTTATTATTCCAAACAGAAATACCTCGGGTGTCTTTGGAGCCCCTTCAGCCTTGATCAGGGAAAGGGGAAGCTGGGGAAGACACCCAAAACCAGGGAATTTCACCCCAAAACAAGAAGGTTGCACCCCAAACCAGGGGCTTAGACCCCAAAACAATGGGTTACACCCCAAAACCAGGGGGTTTTGGAGTAAAATGCTATAGATTGTTGAATATCCTAGACTTGGGTTTTTATTTTTGTAAGGTCTCTAGTATTTTTTTGTTTGTTTGTTTTTTCTTTTTTAACTACTCAGGAAAAGAATTACCTCAGAAAAACTAAAGAATGTTTTTTTAAAAACACTTTTTATCTTCTCAGAAAAGGAAAAAGGAGATTTTTTAAAAAGTTTTCCAACCTGGGACAAAGATGCCTCCTGCATTTGCTTCCAAAGGGGGTGAAGAAAGGAAGAAATAAGAGGAAAAATAAACTTGAAGCTGTTACAAAGATGAAATTTGAATGTATTTCAGGTGCTTTCCACATATATTATGCCATAATTTTATTTGAAATTTTGTTTTTTCACATCATTTATTGTAGCGTTTGGTGGAGTAACGTGTCTTCAATGGAAAGTTTAGTGCTGTAGGTTGAGAGCTGTCACTGGCAACACTTTTTGGAGCAGATTGGGCAAATCACTTCCCCCCCTTCCCATCCCAAAAAAAAAAAAAGCCCAGCAGGGCTTAGTGAGGGGCTTTGCACAGAGCATGAACCCCCAGCCCATCCACTGGCCCCTCTTTGCTTCATGGTGGGGATTTCCCACATTTTAAAAAATGTTAATTTTTGTTATTTTTAGTGCTCTAAAGGCCTCCCCCTTAGAGCAGCCTCCCAAAACCTCAGGGTCTGCGCATGCAGAGAGAACAGATCCCTCACAGGGGCTCCCCGCAGAGGTGTCTGCCAGGTTTTTTCCCAATTTTTCCTGATTTTCCCAGTTTCTGATTGCATCCAGGGCATTACCAGGGCACCCCTTTGCCTCCCACCTCCAAAAAGTCGTGCTGGGTTCCTGAAGACTTATAATTATCCTATTTGTACACTCTCTGTAACCATTTCTACCTCATTTTGCAACATATTGTACATGAAAGTATTTAATTCATGTCTTATTGATGTCTGAGACAGACAAGCTCTAGGGCTGGGATGGTCTACCTCAAGAAATGCTGTATTTTAAAAAAAGAAAAAAGAAAAAAAAAAGTATTACACAGTATTAAAGAGATTACCTGAACAACTCCTGTCCTCAGCGTGCTGCAGGGAGTCCAGGTGGGCTTGGGGTGCTGAGGAGGGGGGTCCAGAAGGTTTTTGGGACCCCAGGGGGGGTCGGGAGTGATGTGGGAGGGGGGTCAGGGGTGCAGTTGGGGACTGGACCCCCAGGCTGGGAGAGGACACGGTGACATCGAGGAGGTGCTGGAGCCTTGGTGGCAGCATGGGATGTCCAGAAAAATCTGGTTTTTTTGGGACCCTCGAGGGGAATAAATAATGTGAATTGAGGGGTCCATGCCAGGAAGGTCCCGGGGGGGTTCGGGTGCTGCTTCCCCTCTCCCTGGGGAGGGACAGGGAGGTCCCGGGGGGGTTCGGGTGCTGCTTCCTCTCTCCTACAGCGCTTTGGGTTGTCCCTGCTGATGATTAGGGATAGGTTTGGTCCGTCCCCATGTCCCCACAGCGCCAAATTTGGTGCCCAGTTTGGAAAGGCAGAATTAGGGAATGCCATAAGGGCTGCAGGGCTGGACGGGCAGGGGTGGCAGCCGCGGGATGCTCAGTCCTGGAATGTGACACGGGACAATCAGGGACAGCGAGCTCGCCCTGGAAATGCTCTGTGAGGTCACGGGGGTTCCACGTTCCCGGGACACCCCTTTAGCAAGGGGCACCACATCCACGCTGGCACCAGACAATGCTGGCACAGCTGGGCCTCCTCCTGCTCTTGCTGGCCCCGGGTGGCCAGGGCGATGACACGGTGGCTGCCACCGTGGGTCGCCACACCATGGGCCGCATCTCCGAGCTGCTGGCCACCTCGGAGTGCCACCAGCTGCAGGCAGAGCTGAACAGCACCGAGGAGGAGCTGGCGAGGCTGGGGCTGGAGGAGCCGCGGGCTCGCCGCCGCCGGGGCAGCCACAGCCGCCGGGGATGCTCCGAAGCCCTGCGGCGCTGGCTGGTGATGTCCGGAGAGGTGACCACCTGGGACCGCCTGGTCCGTGCCCTCCACCAAATCGGGCGCTCTGACATCGCCCGGGAGCTGGGGAAAAACCTGAACCAAGACCGGAGCCTGGAGCTGCGGAGGAACGTGGAGGGATACCGGCGGAGCGTGCAGCATCTGAGCTCGGCGCAGCTGCAGCCCGCGGGGCCGCGGGGCAGGAGGGCTCCCCTGGCCCGGGACCTGCTCTTCGAGCGCCGCCAGCCCCCCCAGTACAGCCGCGACCTCCTGGGCTGGGTCCGGCCCCTGGTCCTGGGCGTCCTGGGAGCCTTCGTCAGCTCCGTGCTCCTCACGGGCACCGCCATGTACTTCTGCCACTGGAGGAGGCTCCTGGGCGCCTGACGTGGCACCAAAGAAGGGACAACGAGACCTAGCAAAGCCTCGTGGAAGGATCGACATCCAGAGACGGACTCTGTGTTCTCCTGGGCAGGGATGGGCGAGGTGACCACCAGCCACCGCCACCAAATAGCCCTGAGGCAGCTTTAATATAGTTAAAACATATCTAACTTATAAAATGCTTTTTTTCACCCCTAAATAAAACGGTACCTGCTACCATTGGAGCACCAGCACGTCCAGTTCCTGGCATTGAGCTGTCCCCATGTCCCCTCGGGTGGCTGCTGCCAGCCCACCACTGAAGGTCAGGCTCTGCTCACACTGAAGGCTGGCCTAGAACAGAGACTAGACGAAGCTAAAGAATGAAGTAGGTATTTATTAGGAGGCCTCAACAGATCCACCTTGGGGAGCACAAGAGCCCTGCTAGGGCTACACCATAGATGAACCCAAAATGGCCACACAAAAATGGACGACCAGTCATGGGGTCTCACACTTTTACAGGTTTTGGCCCACTGGTGTTAATTGTCCAATTACAATTTTAGCCCCTGAAGTCCCATCCCTCTTGTTTTTCTCACTGTTTATGCTCTTGGGCCTGAAATTTGGATCATTTGTCCTTGGGTTCCAAGATAGAGAAGGAATTATTTTGTCTGCCTACTCTGTGCAGAGAGCTCACCATCCCTTAATATGGAGCTCAGAACTGTACACTAAAGCAGCACAGAATCTGAAAAATATAAAAGCCAAAACCTGAGGCATCAGCGCTGCTCTGGCTGCTCCACGGTGTCGCGGTGCTGGGGCTCAGGGGCTGCTCTGCCATCTGTCACCTCGTCCCCACCGTGTCACAGCGCGCCTGCCTTGGCCACGGGGAGCCCAAGGAGCAGCTCGGTGCCAGGGGATGTGGGAGAGGAGCCGAATTTCTGTGCATATTCTGTGTTAAACACTTTACATGGTAAATTCAGCCAGGATACCAGGGTAAGCGAAACCAGGCCTTTCTTCCAACCTTTAAAATCGAAATTGGTTTTGGGCAGTGAAGGTAACAGAACGACAGGGCAGCCAGGAGAAGTTGTTAAAACAAGATGGACATACCTCTTTATTGCAAATTCCAAAGTAAAAAGATGTACAGTACAAAGGAACTCATAAGTTCAGCCATGGAACTCCCGGCCTGTCCCTCCACCGCTTTCCTCCTCCCTCCCCCAGCTGCATCCTCCTCCCCTGCCCAGGTAAAACAGCACAGAGTAAAACCATGGGGTGGGAGGAGAGCTGGAGCAGCCCGGGGCAAACACCAGCGGCCTGAGCGGGTGTCAGAGGGAAGAACTGGCCCTGCCCCGACGGGCAGAGGGTGCGGGACTTTCACAGCAGCATTTTTGTCACCCCTCGGTGCTCCGGTGCCCCACTGCACAGCTCAGTGCCTGTGATCCTCAGCGCAGCACGCTCGGTCACTAATTGAGCCTCACAACACCCCTGTGAGGTAGGGAATGAGCCACCACATTCACAGATGGGGAGAACTGGGAATCCTCCATCCCTGTGCCCAGTTAAACCAGTGCTACCAGTGTGTGTGACATGGGAGAGGTGCAGGACGGCACAACCATGCTCTGGCTTTGCTTTAACCGGCCTCAACTGAGCAGCAAAATTCACATTTGTTAAATAAACTGGACCAAAACTCACAATTACGCTCCCTAGGAAGAATAATTCCAAAGCAACCAAAACTCAAACATCAAAAGCAATTCCAAGGTGAGGCCTCAGACATTCAGCTCCGGGTTAAACCCTGCCTTTGGTGAGGCTCGTGCCCAGCTCAGCCCTTCAGGTCAGGAGAGGGAGTAGGTGGCAGGTTGGGGTGCAGGTGAGGGTCACCTGCTGCTGGCCACTTTAGCCCAATTCAGGGCCCTTTAGCACCACTGAGCAGCAGGAATCCCTCCCTGAGCCCCCTGAGCTGGTCCCTGCCAGCCCCAGGGCACCCCACAGGGTTGGGGTGAGGAAGGGAAGCCCAGAGTGGGAGTTGTGGTGTGACAGCACTGGAGGGCAGCAGGAGCCACCCAAGAGCCCCTGCACAGAGCTGCAGAGAAGGGCTGGGGGGGCTTTGGGCCCTTTCTTGGGTCTTTTTAGGGCAAGAAATGGGGGCTGCAGGTGAGGGGCTGAGGGGTGAGGGGTCACAGGTGAGGGGTTACAGGACATGGGGTTACAGGGGAGGGGTTACAGGTAAGGGGTTACAGGGTGAGCCATCACAGAACATCCTCCCCTGCCAGAGCAGATCCAGCACGGAGCATCCTCACCTGCTGAGGGCCCCCACCTGCTGAGGGCCCCCTCCCCACTGAGCAAAGGGAGTCCTGGGCAGGCACGGACCCCCCCCAGACCGACCTGCTGGCCCCCGACACCCCCTAACCCCAAAAACCTTCCAACAGCTCCTCCTGCACCTCACTCTGCTCCACAAAACCACCCTAAAAGCCTTTGAGAGGGAGGAAAAGGGGAGCAGGAGTGAGAATACAAGCAGGGAAATAACTGGGACACCAAGACAACCTTCCCTTGTAGAGTGAAAAGGGTAACGTTTATTTTGTTTTCTTTTGGCTTATAGTAATTGTTCATCATGTTGGGTAAGACCACCATGCAATTTCTAATACACTAATCTTCACTATTGAGCTTTTACAGCTTTAACAGGTTGTTGGTTTGTCTGGGTTTTTTCAATTTTACTGTATTTTTGCAGCAGGAAAATCGTTCAGACTCAGGTGTGGTCTCTACAGAACATCATGGTGGGTTACCTGAATTTTTTTTTCAACATTGGCTTCTATATTTTCAAAAAAGGTGAAGAGGAAAGCAAATAAAGCAGCTTGGACTGGCATTTCATTAACACCCTCCCCTCCACACTTTTGGAGCCACAAATTAACCCAAAAGGGAGGATTTTAGAGGTGGGGGAGGGATGGGAACTCCTTGGTGTGGTTGTGAGTTTTGGCTACACCTTTCCAACGACACCACCCCCCTTAGCTCCGCTCCCAAAACCCTGAATCCAGAACGGGAACCCCGTGCACGTGCTTGAATTTGGAGATCTGAATTTGGAGATCTGAGGCTCTTTGTGCAAAATTTTCTCCGACCTTGGCTTCACCCAGTGAAGCTCCTGTGGGAAACTTTGGTTTCCTCAGGAGGAAACCAAAGGAGAAAAACAGCCCCCAAACACCCCTTCAACTCTTTTTTTTGGGCAGAAGAACCAACTCCAGACAACAGAAAGCTGAAGAACCTCCTCCCTCCCCTTCCTGTTGCATCTCATACTGATAAAACATTAAAAAAAAAAAAAAAGAATATACATATATATACAGAGTTTGAAGGGACTTTTTAAAGTCATTGAGCAGCTTCATGAGTTGCCAGCACAAACGCCAACGCATCAAGCGCCACCCACAAGACTCAGCCCAGCCTAAGAACAATTATGAAGTTCAGCCAAATCTTGCACAGAAGTGGTCGACTTATTGCACATTGGAACCCAAAACCAGACACTTTTGCTGCTGCAAATATCACTTGCAAAAAGCTTTTGTTAAAATCTATTTTGAGGGGATTAGATTTGAATTTGGAATTGTTTTGTTGGTGTTGTGGGGTTTTTTTTTCCTTTGGGGGACATTTCCTGGTTACCTAAAATGTAAGGACAACAGAAAAATCTTAAAAAAATAAAAATAACCATGGACAATGGCATAAGCCAGAAGCCATTCTATAATTTTTGTAGTTCTTTGTATTTACAAAAAGGCATGCCAATAAAATAAAATGATATATTACAGTATTTATAATATTCTCTTAAAAAGTTCAACCACACTTTTCAGCTATTTTTTTCCCTTTTTTTTTTTTGTGCTGTTTACAATGTAGCCTGTACATATGTATGTAGATTTCTGTTTGTTTGTTTGTTTCTTATTATTTTTATTATTGCACACCCCATCCTGGGAGCAACGGGGGCAGGACAGACGAGGTCCCTGCTGTGGAGCAGAGCTGCTCCCGTGCCGTGGCAGCCCCGAGGACGCCAAGGTGACACAGATGGCTGCTGGATGGCTTCCTGCTTGTGTTTGGTTTATTTTAGGCGATTCCTGTCGTTTTCTGCATTCATGGGATTATGCAAACTGAGATTTACCCTCCCATTGAGCTCTGATGTGTTGGGTTTGGTTTTTTCCCCGCTGGTTTGGGCACCCTTGGTTTGGATGTCACCCCTGCAGTGACCTCCCCTTGGCTTCCCCTTCCCCGTGCCACCACCCTGGCCCTGAAGAGACACCCCAGCCTGAGCGGGGCTGGCCTGAGAACTGGCTGAGGACACCCCAGGATGGAGCTGGGCATGAGGAAACAGAAAACAGCCATGCGTGGCTCGCGACGCTCCTCCTGCGGCAGCCAGACCAGCACAGAGGCAGCCCCGCTTGCCCCCGGCCCCCCGGGCAGGGGTGGGAAATGGGGGGAAGCTGAAGGCACCTGGCCCCTCCTGGGCTGCAGCCCCCAAAACCCCTCCTGGCCACACCCCAGCAGCCCGTGGTCCAGCTCTGCATCCCTGCCCCAGAGCAGGAGCCACAGTGGCCACGGGAGAGCCGAGGGCGAGTCCCAACCCCAGCCAGGGGCGAGTCCCACCCCAGCCAGGGGTGAGCTCCCCAGATTCCTACCAGCAGAGGTAACATGCTGCTTTGCTTTTCTTTTAAATATTTATCTCTACCAAAAGAAGTGTCTACACTGCAGGATGGAGGCTGAAGGATAATAATTAATATTAATGCTAAATATTGCAGGATACAAGTGACCTCGCTGGCTGGTTGAAGCTCTAGGTTTTGGATTTACAGTGACATGGATAACAAGCCATTCCCAGATTCATCTTCTCCCCTTTGGTGAGGTCCAGAGCAGCATTTTGAATTTTGTTCTTTTTCAGTGTGCAAAAAACCATGGCTGTATGGAAAAGAAAGTCAAAGTTTGTTAAACAGACACACACAATTCATTCATCTGCTTGTTGGGTTCTGTTGGGGGTTTTTTTTCGTGGTTTTAGAGTAATGTTGGGGTTTTGTTGGGTTTTTTTTTTGGTTTTTTTTTTTTCTTCTACTGGCAGGTTTATGGAAGATTCTCTATTAACTGGGACTGGTGCCGGGCAGGAGCATCACTAAGGTTTCTCTCCAAATACAGTGTGCGGTAGATACTCAGTGGAGTGCCTCGAATTTATGGCTTGACACACCTCTGTGCACAGGTGAGGGCGTGTCTCCTGGTTGTGGTTCCTCATGCATGGTCCCTGGTCATGCCGTCATGCAGAAATCGCTTCCAGGCTTTAACGAGCACTTTGATTTTTGGGGGGGGTCAGCCCGAGCTGGCTCCAGGCTGAAAGGACCCGATCACCCCATCTCCCAAACCAAGTAAAGCCCATGTAGAAAGTAGAATGCAAATAATAAATCTCAAATTAACTATGGTAACTCAGTGGGCTTAATGGGTGCTTTGTTTCATTTTCATTTTCATTTTTCCTTTTTTTTTTTTTCATTTATTTCCATCTCATTTCACGGGGTGAGTGATACAGGTATATACAAGAAGGGATATGGGGGAGAAAAAACCCTAAGCACAAGTGTNCTGCTTAATTAAATGCAAATCTAGTTTTGCATGAACAAACCCATGAACATTGTGACTCCTGGGTTTTCTTCTGAGAATAATCAACAAAATGGGAAAATAAAATCCATTTGGGGCTGCTTTGGAAAATACATGAATCCCAGCAGCGGGTTTTGTTTCTCTGTGTGTGTGTGTGTGTGTTTGTGTGTGGTTTATTTTGCTTGTTTGTCCTAAGTTGCATTGACTGATGTGGAACATGCAGTATCCACCTGCCCAAACAATAGAAAATCCTTTTTTTTTCCTTTTTTTTTGTGTTTAAATGTTTGTTTACAGGGTCCTTTAAACAGGTGGTAGGTCACTGCTTTAGATGCAACGCTGTCACACAGTAAGCAGACTATGTTTGGTATAAGATCTTCAGGTAAGTGTCTCCACAGCTGTTCTGTATTGATATATTTCAGGAAGTTTGTAAACAATCTTTTTTTTTTCACTTGCAAATATTTTAATTCGTACAATTCTACTACTTTTTTTTTTTTAATTTTTTTTTTTTCTCTGTGTGTGTGTGTGTGTGTCTCAACACTTGGCTACCCTGGAGTCCTTTTGTCTCTTTGCCTTTTCTCTCCTGCCCTCCTCCGCCCGCTGCTGTTTCTCCTTCTCGGGTTTGGTGACACTGTCGTAGGACGGCAGGGACGCCGTGGATGGGGTGCCTTCCTTTTTCTCCCTGTTAGCTCCCCCATTCTCCAGTTTGGTGCTGGCAGGCCTTCGGCCGATGAAGCCCCGTCGTGCCAAACGAGCCCTGTAAGCCCTCTGGATCACCACTGCCGACACCTCCTCCTGCTTGCGCCGCAGCGTGGTGGTGATGGGCTCGTAAGACACTTTGGAAGGGTTGGAAGCCACAAACCTCTCCTCCATCTGCTGCCTCAGGATATCCAGCTCCCCGCTGTCCCCCAGCACGCGTTTGGTGAAGGCAAACAGGATGTCCAAACAGTGGATCCTGTCCCCACTTACCATAGGCAGGTCCATGGCGATGAGTTCGATGGTGTTGGGCTTTGGGACGCGCAGGGGATGCTCCAGGGCGTCGGCGAAGTCCGCCAGTTTGCTGTACTCGATGAACTGCGTGGCGTCGGGGTCGAACTTCTCCCATATCTCGTAGAACGTCTCGAAGTCGTCCTCGCTGAGCGGGTCCGCGCTCTCCTCCGTGGCCACGCTGAAGTTCTCCAGGATGATGGCGATGTACATGTTGACCACGATCAGGAAGGAGATGATGATGTAACTCACAAAGAAAAATATCCCCACCGAAGGGTTGCCGCAGTCCCCCTTGAAGCCGCTGCCCGGGTGCTCCTTGTCCAGGTCACAGTCCGGTGGCCGGTTCAGGATGGGCAGCAGGAGCCCGTCCCAGCCCGCCGAGGTGGTGATCTGGAACAAGCAGATCATGCTGTTGCCAAAGGTCTCGAAGTTGAACATGTCGTCTATGCCGGCCTCGTGCTTGACGTAGGCGAAGTTGGACATGCCGAAGATGGAGTAGATGAACATGACGAGGAAGAGCAGGAGGCCGATGTTGAACAAGGCAGGCAGGGACATCATTAAGGCAAAAAGCAGCGTGCGGATCCCTTTGGCGCCCTTGATCAATCGCAGGATGCGGCCGATGCGAGCCAGGCGGATGACTCGGAACAGGGTGGGGGACACGAAGTACTTCTCGATGATCTCAGCCAGGAACATTCCTAAGGGAGACAGGCAACAGGTGTGACAGTGGAGATGCACAGGCTGCTGCCTTCTCTGGGCCTGGTGGTGGGTGGGGCATGTGCAGACCCAGGGCTGGATTTTCAGAGGGTGTCTGGGACCGAAGGGTCTCATGTTCAGGCAGGTAAATCCTCCTAAGGGGCAGGGGAGGGGCAGGTGTGATGTCTGCTCCCTGTGAGCAGTGACAGGACCCGAGGGGACAGCTGGAGCTGTGTCAGGGGAGGGAGATCAGGAAAGATTTCTCTCCCAGAGAGTTTTTGGCCACTGAACAGGCTCCCCAGGGAATGGGCACAGCCCCAGGGCTGCCAGAGCTCCAGGAGCACTTGGACAATGCTGCCAGGGATTCACAGGGTGGGATTGTTGGGGTGTCTGTGCAGGGCCAGGGGCTGGACTGGATGATCCTTGTGGGTCCCTTCCAACTCAGGACATTCCTGTGATTCTAGGTCTTAACTCAATGCTCTGGCTCCCAAAACAGTTCTGCTACATGGAGAGGGGAAGAGGTTCAGCTACAGAAGGATTCATCCCTCCTGCTCCAAGCTGCTTCTCAGGGGTGTCTGCTCTCAGTGCCTGATCCTGCCATGGGAGCCAGGCTATGACTCTGCTCTGAAGGTGCTCAAAGTCGGTGAGATAAACCTGATTTCAAGCAGCAGAAGAAACCTGGGCTGAGTCTTAGGCTGCGGGATGGTCTGAAGGCTAGTGGTTTATCAGTGTGCCCTGCCAAGCTTTACTCCAATTCACTTATGAGGTTGTGTGCATGTTTTGCAGATTAGATGCTAAAAAAACTCAAAACCTGTTGGAGGAAACATGGATTTAGCATTCAAACAAACTGCAAACAAGATGGCAAGTCCTGTGCTGTGGCAGGAAGCCCTGCAAGGCAATTTTCAGGGGTTACTGAGCATTGAAATATTCTCATGAGGTGAGTGAAACTTCAGTTTTCAAAGAGAGAGCAACTGTCAAGTGGTTTACCCCATACAACTGGAAAGGAATGTCAGAACAGAGGGAAGGGGCATCAGCCAGGACTTCAGGCAGACAAATTCTGCAACGGTCTCTCCCCAAGGCTCAAAGAGCACCTTGAAGTCCTGGTGTCACACATCCCTTTCAAAGCCAAGACCACGTTCTACCCTGCAAATGCCAAAACAGCCTGGCACTCAAAGACCTCTAAGTGGTGTCACACTTACCCACGATGGATAGAATCACAACCACGAAGTCAAAAATGTTCCACCCGACCGTGAAGTAATAGTGCCGCAGGGCGAACATCTTCAGCACACACTCACAGGTGAAGAAGATGACAAACACAAAGTTGATCCAGTAAAGGATGTCCTCCATCTGCTTGCTCTGCGTGTCTGTCTCCACCATCATGGTCACCATGTTGAGGCAGATGAGCATCATGATGACAATGTCAAAGGCTTGCTGAGTGACAAAGTCGAAGACAGCTCCTTGGATGCGGTTCTGTGGAACAGGATGGAACAAAAATCATGGAAGTGCGGAATGGTTTAGATTGAAAATGTCCTTAAAATTATCTCATTCTACCCCCTGCCCTGTTCAACCTGGCCTTGGGCACTGCCAGGGATCCAGGGGCAGCCACAGCTTCTCTGGGCACCCTGTGCCAGGGCCTGCCCACCTCACAGGGAGCAGATTCTTCCTCATTTACCATTAATCAATGAATTATTCCACTGTCAGTGCAAAGAGGGATAAGAACGTAATTTTGCCAGTATTTTAATAAAGTTTTAAAGGCAAACCCTGTCCACAAGCCAGGCTGGTTAGGGCAAAGGCAGGAAAATGCCATTATTTATACCCCAGCCTGCTACTACACCACCACCAGCAGCACATGTTCCTCTCTGCTGAGCCTCTGCAGTCACAGGTGGGGAAAGCAGCCCCATCCTTGCACTGATGGGCACCTGCAGGAGAATCCAACCTATCTGGTGTCCTGGCAGCACCACAGCCCCAGCAGCAGGATGCTTTATCCACACAGCATCTCAGGCACTCAACCCAAACCCCTTTTTGGCTTTCTGAGGGATGCAAAGTCTTTCAGAAACCAGGGAAATGAGCTCAGTTCTCCCTCAGCAAAGCCCCCAAGGCTGGATAATTGCCAAAGGTTCTCCTGGGACTGCCAGGAGGCTCCTACTCCACATCTATGGCCTCTCAGGCAGGTGAAGTTGTGGGGTTATTTTCTTGATGAAGTGATGAACTGATTAACACCAACCCCAACCAAAGTAAAAGTGTTTTAACCTTGGCAGGTGACACCCGAGTTACCATGACAAGAGCAGGGTGATGTGAGTCCAACATGAGCTAGAACAAGGGATGCTTTTAGAGACAAAGCTCCTTTGAAATCAGCTCCAGAGGTTTATCCTGAGTTCCCTCTAATGCACTCACCAGAGGCCGGGGAATGGGTTTTTGAGGCTTCTTTGAGCCCAGCTTTTTCATGGCATTGTAGTACTTCTTTTGTTCTTCTGTCATGAAAATATCTTGACCTCCAAAGTAAAGGGGCAAAAGGAAAACTGGTTACAATCAGCTCATAAACCAGAAGGGGAAGGAGGCAGCTCAGGCAGGAGCACACCTGCCAGGTGAGAGGTTGGTGGCAGCTATTTCAGACAGAAATAATTCACACTAACACCCAGGGTGCACTGATCTTTCTTTAAAAATGACTGGTTTTCCTACAAATGGCCTGTTTCACTGCACTGCCTCCTTCCTCACATTTGCAGGGGCTACACAATGCAAATACTCAGCCTGACTTAGAGGAAAAGCAAGATGTGAGATAGAGAGGCAAAGAGGATATCTTGCTTCAGTCTGTATTTTAGCCAAGGCATTAAAAAAACCCAAAATGCATAAAAATGTAGTCTAGGAAAAATGTTTAATCTGGCTGTAGTTTAAATCAAGCCTCAGGCTGCAAGCTGTGCTCAGCCTTTCCTGAGAGGCACCAAGAGCTCCACAGCTCTAAAAAAGGAGGTCTGTGCCCCAAAATGACTTTATTTTGCAGAGAAACCCACCAGCCTGAAGAGCCAACACTCCTGGAACAGGTCTGAGCTCGAATCAGCAAACACAGATCACTTATCTTTTTCTTTTGTTGATTGAAGTTGTCGATGATGACACCAATGAACAAGTTCAGGGTGAAAAAGGAACCGAAGATGATGAAGATAACAAAATAGATGTACATGTAAATGTTGTCCTCGTATTTGGGTTGCTCTTCTTGCTGAAGGGGAGATAAGAAGGGCAACAAATGACATTTCAAAGACATCATACCAATACAGGCAAAACAAGACAGGCTGTGTTTCCAAACTATTCCTTTTGAAGGTGTAGGACAAAAAGATCAAAAACCAGAATAATTTGGTCGAGAACCAGATCAAGAACCAGAATTTTTAGACTTTCCTGGCACAGTCATACTTGCTTCAAGCCTGCATTCAGTGCAGGACAAGAAAATCCATTAAAAAACAGAAATTTTACATTTTATATAAAACCAAGAGAATAGGAGGGGGAAAATTGAAAGTAAAAAAGGAAGTAATAGTATTTGCATACTTCCAGCATGCAAGAAGCAGAAAAGTGCCTGAGGAATGAACTCCAACCCAGACAAAATTCCACAATTGGATTCAGACTTCCATACAGACATAAGATTCATGGGGGACCTTGTGGCATTTATTCTAATGATTAAATCTGTAACTTCACTGTATGCTCTCCTTCCCTGTATTTCTACTCCACTTGGAGTAGAACAAAAAAACCAACCAGAAGAACTTGCCCTTTTTTAGGATTTTCTTCAGCACCTTTTAATTCATCAGATCCCCAGAGCAAATTAAACAAATCACAGCATGAAATGCTTGCTACAAACACAGCCCTGGAACTTTTACCCCTGATTTTACCAAAGCAAAAGAGGAGACAGAAGTGAGGGGAGGGGAGTTTGTGGTCCTGCACGTTACCTTTCTGGAATCTACAGCTGCATACATGATGTCCATCCAGCCCTTGAATGTAGCCTGGCAAGGAAAACACAGGGACAGAATTCACCCAAAATGTATTTAATATTTAATATTATTTAAATATTCCTCTTTTCATTTAATCTAAATTACAGCTACCAAGCTCAAGCAGTTGACCCTCATGAGGTTCAACCAGGCCAGGGGTGAGTGGACAGACCTGGAGCCCTTTATTGTGCTGGGAGACCACGGATTAGGAAAGAGAAGGGAGATAAATGGCAAATTCCTTCCAGCCCTAATCCCAGTGGGCTTAATGGGATGCTGCATTTCAGAGAGAGGGAAGCACATGAAGTATACCAGAAGCATTTTGTATTTCCAGCCCCTCAGTTTGGGGTGTTTTAGAGAGAGGATACAACCCCAGCCCCTCAGTTTGGGGTGTTTTAGGAGGGGATGCAGCTCTAGCCCCTCAGTTTGAGGTGTTTTAGTGGGGAGATGCAGTTTGGGGTATTTTAGAGAGAGGATTCAACCCCAGCCCCACATTTTGTGGTGTTTTAGGTGGGGGATGCAACTCCAGCCCCTCAGTTTGGGATATTTTAGAGAAGCGACGGTAGAAACCCAAACTTACAACTTGCAGGAGAGCCAGATATCCTGCCCCAACGTTGTCAAAGTTAATTTTCACGTTCTTCCATCGGATCTCCGTGGAGTTGGGTGGCATCAGAGCCTCGCAGTCTGTCTTGTTGTTAACAACATCTATCTCAAAGCGATGCTCAGCTGTTTCATTAAAGCAGTAATGATATTTCCCGGCAAACAGGTTAACCCCCATAATGCTGAAAATCAGCCAGAAGATAAGGCAGACCAACAAGACATTCATAATGGAAGGGATAGCGCCAACCAAGGCGTTGACAACCACCTGTGTTGGAAGGGGTGGGAAAAAGTTTCAGTATAAAACACGAGGCAGGAGACAGCAAGCATCAGTACAGCTGTTTTTGGAGGGGAATAGGGGACCAGGCCACTGACAATTGGGAGGTTGCTGCAGACAGAAGTTGGTAGTGAATTTGTTCCAAGCTTCAGAGCCACCTGGGGAAGCTCTGTTTTCAAAATACATCTTTATATTATAATTGTTATATTACATATTATATATATTATATAATACGTGTATATCTCAAAATAATTTGTTTTCAAGACACATTGTTGGATTTACGGAGTTTGGACCGTTTGTTCTCCAATAAAACAATTACTTTATGTCCTTTTAATTGCCCAAAGGGAGAGGGGGGCTCAGGCTCCCAGGCTCCTGGATGGAATTTTCTCAGAGCCGAGCGTGAAGACGCTTCTGCTCGTGGGTTCAAGAGGTTTTATCAGCCAGTAGCCCCTCCAGCCATTCCCCACATCCAAACAAGGCTGTTTTCACTGCAGGGCCTGGTCCTGCTCCCACCCGGGGCCCCGGCAGAGGGGCAGGACCAAGCCCAGCTGTGGTCACTGTGGTCACACTAGAGCACCGAGTCACACCGAGATCCCACAGTCATGTAGTCCCAGGCAGAGGGCTGAGCATGCAGCCTGGCAGGCTCAGGAGGACAGAAAAGCCATGTTCCCTCCTCCAAAGGGCAGCAAACACCTCGGGAATGAGGATGGGCTTTGTGAGAGCTCAAATCTTCCTAATTTTATCCCTTGACAGCTTGGGAGCTCTGCGTCCCCGAGCATCCCTGGCCAACACACAACCAGGTGTAAGCTTTTAATAGAGGCAGGTCAGCAGGATATTAAATCTTTTATTATGATCTCCTAATTTAGATTCCTTTAATAGATGAACATCATCTGAACTATTGTCACCCTTTTGCCTCAGTTTTGAAAGGCAACTCAACCACATGGGAGGCCCCAAGGGTGGAACATGAGCCACCTGAGCTTGTCCTGGTCCCTTCTCCTCCCACAGCATCCCCTTGTTGGTGGTCCCCTTGATCCCCTGTGGCCACTGGGCTGGGCAATCAGAGCACAGCAGCTCTGGCCAGCTTGGACTGGGCTTGGACTTCTGGTCTGCTGGAAGGTGCCCAGGGGTGAGACTGGATGGGCTTTAAGGTCCCTCCTTAAACCCAACCACTTGACCCAACCAACCCAAACCCCTCTGAGACACAGGAATGGAGGAAAACTGAAGACCACAGCGATGCAGACAGTGAATCTTCAGTTCCAGCTGCTAAATGATGTCAGGAATTCATCACTACACCCAAAGAGGCTGCAGGTGCTTGCATTTGCTCTCACTCTCCCTTCATCCCAACAGGATGCTCAGCTCCTGGACATCAACACACCAGCAGCACTTTTAGGGTCACATCCTCCTATGAATACATTGATTTATTCCAGCTACCACATGAAGCAAAAAAAAAGGGCAATATCCTGATATCCTCCTGAAATATGGTCCTTTATGGTTCATTAAATCTGGCTTTGCAAAAGGAGTGAGAGGAGGAACATGGCTTTTGTGTGCAGACTGACAAGAACACATGCATGTCTCACAGCATCACTATCAAACTCCCTGACCGAGCTCAGAGCAGAGCAAGCTCCTGGAAATGCAGATTGCTATGGAGGAGAGAAAAGCAAAGAACTACAGTTTCAGTCTCCTTTGCAAAGGCTTTTCAGATCTCTGTTCCCTGGCTGGTTGGATAGGACAGTGACACTTGTCTCCAAGCCAAAAAAAAAGGAATAATAATTTGGTCTAGGTAGCTGACAGGGCTGCAGTCAAAACTATCAATTTTCCCGCGGTGAAAATCCCCTACTTTAGGGATGAGAATTTCCTGACTGTACATCAGAAATCTTCTCCCAGCATGGCTTAAAAATAGATTTTAGTTTCTCCAGGTTTAGTGCTAGGCCTGTTCTTTGCGATCAAACTTCTGGGTGGGACCCAAACCCAGCCCAGCAAAAGCTCCACCTCTGTGTGAATGGGAATTTTTCCTCCTTTGTGCCTCTCCCATGGATTAAAGTATAGAATTAAACTCATGACACAAAGAAATAACAGCAGGAGAAGGCCTTAGAGAAGAAACACCTCCTTTGGATTTGGAGCTCACGTATTTCTGTTACTTCCCAGGGAATTTGGGGACCCCTTCTGAGCTCACTGCTCCTCTTGTGCTGGATTTTGGGCTCAGTTATGCTGCAGCAAATCCAAAGATCAGGAGGGTCCAGGTGGAATTGCTCCACTCAGACATTGAAGTAAAACTGCGACTGCCATTTCCTTCCCTTATTATTTAAAATACATGATTTTTCTCTCTTGCAGCATCTCTGGTTATGAGCTAACTGGGATTT
The DNA here is from genome assembly GCA_013396995.1 of Dicaeum eximium. Taxonomy (NCBI): domain Eukaryota; kingdom Metazoa; phylum Chordata; class Aves; order Passeriformes; family Dicaeidae; genus Dicaeum; species Dicaeum eximium. Next base: position 38,881 of record VWZP01000514.1, read on the forward strand.
AGCACAAAACCCCACATTCTTGTTCTAAGAGCACCTGGGAAATCCATTAATACAAAATAGCCATTATTTCACTTTTTAAATACACAATTTTCTTTTTTTTTGCATTTTCTTAGGAGACTATTTCAATCCCAAATGGGAAAAAAAGCACCAGAAAGACAGAATATTAGTGGCAAAGCAGTGAGACACTGCAATAATTGAAACACCCAAGGGAGTGGTGCCAGTACCAATTCAAGGAAAGCTTGTTAAGTTCAATGCTTTGCTTGTGCTTTGTTCTGGTTCCACAGTGACAGGACAGGGACCAAAAAAGCATGGAAAAAGGAAAGGGACAGAAAGGAAAAGCTTCACTACTGGACAAGGCTGCCAGTCACCACCAGACTGGACTGAGAACAACAAGGTGCAACAAGAGGAATGAAACCAAAGTTTTCAAAGAGCTGAGCTCCCCCCAGTCCCTTCCTGCAGCGACCCATGAGAGGCAGAACCTTTTCCCCTGGTTACTTTTTGAAAACCCCCTCAGCCAGAGTCTTTCAATCCAATTCCACCAACAGCAACACCTGGAGGGGCCGGAGACCCTGAGGTGGTTCCAATTCTGCTTCTTTGCACCTGGTGATTCTCCCTAGATAAAAAAAAAGTTACAGCTGAGAAGCCCCTCGGATGCTCGAGGTCAAAGCCAGGCCAAATGAGAACAGCCAAGTGTCGACATCGGCTACGAATGGCAGGTGGTTTGGGCCAGTAATTAATGTTAATGAGGCAGCTAATGCATCTCCCCTCATTAGAGGGGAGGGTGCAGCGGTGGGCAGGGTGAGGGTACATCCACGTAGAGGTGATCAAGTCAGCAGCTGCATCATGATTCTGTTTGGAATTTTCTTTCCACCAGTTTTGATCAGTTCTAGCATGCTTTTAAATAAAACCGCTCCACGGGCATGCAGAAGGATCAGCTGCTAATGGCATCTTACCCTCATGCCCTCAAATCGGGACAACGCTCTTAAAGGCCTCAAGGCTCTTAGTGTCCTAAGGGACTTTATGGCACCTAGTTCCGAGTAGCCCAGGGCATTAGCTATAAGGCTGACTAAAGAGACCTACACAGAAAATAGAAACAAAATAGAAAAGAAAAACGGAAAAAAAATAGGAAAAAAAAAAAGAAAGAAAACAAAATGGAAAAGAAACAAAAAAAAACAAAACAAAGAAAACCAACAAGAAATGAAAAAACAAAAAAAAAAGAAGAAAAAAGAAAAAAAAGGTTCCAGACTGTTAGATTGGATCCCCTAGCCCTGATTGCCCAGCCCAGGAGCCACCTGGGCCACCCCAAATACCGAAGCCATGACACCAGCTGCCTACTTCACTTGACTGAACCGACCTGGAAGGAAATAATGCAGTTGAGAAAAGACCAGAGGGGAGAGATCAGTGAGAGAGAGAGAGAGAAGCAGAGACACACACGGAGAGGGGCTGCTGGAAGGAAGAGCCCAAACAAAAACCTTACCCTCGCCCTTTACCGGCTGCAGGGATCCCGGCGGCGCCCATGAAATTTAAGCCAGACAAATGTTAAAGGTACCTATGAGAAAGAATACAGATAAATACACACACTGCACACCTGGGCCAAGCTCTCTGCAGGCACTGCATCGCTCTGGAGAATCCTGAGCCTCATTCCAGCTCCTCCTGCCTCACAAACTCCGGGATGGGGGAGTTCTTCCTGCCTGGAAAATTGGTTTTAAAGCAATTTGGGCTGCTGATTCATGGGGGACCTTGTGGCTAATTCCTCCCCATAATTTATTCTAATGATTAAACCTGTAAATTCATTGTATTCTTTCCTTCAATGTATTTCTACTCCAGTTGGAGTAGAACAAAAAAAAAAAACCAACCAGAAGAACCTGCCCTTTTTGGGATTTTCTTCAGCATCTTTTAACTCATCAGACTCATCTTTTAACTCAAAGATATCACTACCAGGGTAGAGAAACTTCCTTAAATGCTTCCCATGCACAACCAGGACATTGGCACACAAAGCAGCTCTGCTTTCTGCCTGCTTCCACAGTTATGCTGTTTTACCTGATTTTACCTGATCCCCTGTGCTGAACTACAGCATTTCTGATCTGTTTTCCAAAGCTTTTCCAATCACAAAGATGACCAGCCCAGTACAGCCCAGTACATCCCAGTATGACCCAGTACATCCCAGCAATCCACCACACGCTCCTGCAGCTGCAGAGGTTGGGATGGGAGGAAAATCAGAGAAAACAAGGATGAGATGAGGGAAAATGGGGGAAAATGGTCACCGTGCCTGGGGATTCCCAGGAATTGCTTTCCCTGAGGTTTTTTCCACATCCCAAAACCAGAATCTCCAGTTTTCCCCATTTTTCCCCATCTCAATCCTGTTTTCCTCCCGTTTTTCCCAATCCCAGCTCCACTTGTGCCATTCTCCCTCCCCCCAATCCTGTTTCACCCCATTCCCCCCATCCCATCCCCATTTTCCCCATTTCTCCCTGGTTTTCCCCCAGTCCCGACCTCAGCAGCGTGCAGTGAATTACTGGGATGTACTGGGTTATACTGGGCGACCCTTTGAGCAGCCTGGGGTCAGATTTAGGCTCTAAACCTGAATTATCAGAGATCCTTAAACCCACCACGTCCCAGACACGGCGTGGCCACGTGTGAACAGTTACAGACACGGCACAGCAGCTGCCACCATTCTCATTTTTCGCTATTTTTATCACAATTCAGACAGATAAAGAGACGTGAACCCTTTTTAAGGAAAAAGAGAAGACATCCATATACAGCAACAAACAAAAAACACAGGACCTCCTCCTGGAACAGGTGGGGTTTCAGCTGAATTCTCAGAATAGGACACTTCTTATGTACCATTCTTTTATAGAAGAGATATTAGAATAAAAATAATGCAGAATTAATTAGAAGGATTATTCTTATTCCAGAGGTGTTTCAGGGAAATATATGGATTTCAAATGTACACATTGAGATTTCATCTGATTTGGGCACGTGGCTCATGTGCTTTTTCCATCTTCATGTGGAAGGTGGCCCTGTCCACAGCAGGGGACTTGGAATGAGATGATTTTAGGGTTCCTTCCAACTCAAACCATTCCACAATTCTATGGCATCTTCCCCCAAAAATAAGTGGCCACAATAGATTGTTTTTTCTATCCCATTTTAAAATTCCACTGCTTTGAACCATGCCAGGGCTGTCCTAAAGGTTCCAACAAAGCCTTTGTGAGGCAGAATCAGCTCAGTCAAGCCCTTGGCAACACCGGTACGTGAAAATCCTAAATGCAAATATAAATAAATATAAAAATCCAATGGATTTGGAGATGTGGTCTATTTACCCTGTAAATACAACACTGGAAGTGTCCCATCCCTGGAAACTGCCCCTGGATCCCTGGAAGTGTCCAAGGCCAGGCTGGACAGGGCTTGGAGCACCCTGGGACAGTGGAAGGTGCTCCTGCCCACTGCAGGGGTGGGACTGGATGAGCTTTAAGGTCCCTTCCAGCCCAAACCATTCCATGAACAAAGAATTCTCATTTTTAGAGCTTCTTCCCCTTGGGATAACATCTTACTCCCAAGCAGGATGCTAAGACCAGGACAGAAAAGGCTGTTTGAGCTTTCAGGGATCTTTGAGGATTATTCCCTGAGGACATTCCAACAGAAGACACAGCAGGCACCGAGGTCAGACAAAGGGAATCCCAGATTGACTGAAAAGCAGAATCCTTCATGATTACCCAGTAAAAGTCTTCACAAACACACCCAGGAAGCTTTGGGGATGAGGAGGAGGGGAATGAACAATGCTATAGCAACCTGCAAAATAACATCCAAGAGCGTTGTTAGGATGCAAAGGCTCAATCCCTGCTGCCCTGGCTCACTCCAGCCCCTTCCACAGCACACCACAAAACCTGGGTTAAAAAGATGTGATCCAACAGGTACAGGACACAGAGCACTGCTGAAATTTTGTTGAGGAGTATTTTGGCATCTCAAAGTCACTTTTCAGATTTTTTTTTTAGGGAAAATGTGCGACTCTTTTGCCCGTGACACCGAGGGCAAACAGGAATTCCTCCTAAAGCCCTGGCAATTCCAAATCCTTCTACACTTGTTCCCTCACTGTTTCCTTTCTGCCTGGGAAGTTCCTGATCTTTACGCCACTCCCAGATACATGGAAAAGAAATTAAACTTGTACCACATCTGCCTGTTAAACTGGAATTCAACTGGAATTAAACTCGTGCTTTATCTTCAGGCAGTGAGAGAGATCCAGGGTTACTGTCAGAAAATAAAACTTAAAACATACAGGTTGTGTCCAAGGAAAGGTGTTGAGGGGATCAGAGAGAATTTTACAAAAAAAACTTCAGTTTTCCTACAGGAAACACAGAGTTTGAGTCACTTCTGCCCCTGAATTCCAAGCATAGTTCCTTCCACCTACTCAGGAATATTTCCAGAGTGATAATGGTGCTGAACAGCAACTGAATCATACACAGAGTGTTCCAAAGGAGAAGCTTGGAAAAACTGGCAATTCTTTTTTAACATACTTGCTCTTGGGGCAGTCACTGGAGCCACTGAATCCCAGATGGATGTGATGAAACACTTTAAAAGAATCCAAGCAATTGGGATTCTAAATTTCCTGGTTCTGAAATTTCCTATTGAATTACACCATTTTCTACCACTTTGGACAGCATAAATACCATTTATTTTAACTTCTCTCGCTGTGCATCAGAGCCAAATTTGTTGCTAAAACTTCTCTCTGTTGTCTTTTCTTCTAATTCTACAATTTATTCTCCCTTTTTTTTATTTCTCAGATTTATCCTCCCTCCCAAGATGTTCTCCAGGGTGGATCTGTCCCTCACTCTACACTACGATCTCTAAGCTTTCTTGTTTGACATGATCCTGCTTTTCCTTTTCTATTTCTTTTGAACAGAAGATGGATGATGCTAAACTTGACTGTGCACAATGAACTTTCCAAGGATTGAGGTTCTCACAAATCCACGTGCCCAGCACTCAGAACAGACCTCGGGGCCGGTGGGATGGGGAGGTTTTGCTGCCTCATCACCCCCTCATCATTAATAATGCAAGAAAATTATTAGAGAACATAATATTCTTCATATTCCTTGAAATGTCACCAAGGAGTGCCACATCTGCACAGCTTTCCCACTGGTAACACCTCCCAGTGGCTCCATACACGGCCAGCTCTCCTAGAAATCCTATTTTCAGCAGAGCAAAAGGGCTGGAAAATCCTCCTTGGTCCCTGCAGGGCAGAAATCCCACAGCTGCACTGGAAACACCCAAAGGCCCCAAGGGTTTTATCCTTGATTTGGGAATTCACAGGTATCTGGGACTGAGCAGTTGTTAAATCTATGACCCAGTTAGGATCTGAGGAGGAAACATTCCTGAGGAGGAAACATTCCCAGCTCTGTTTTTCCAAGCAGAAGTAAAGAGGAGAGGATACATACAGCCACGATGAGGAAATCCAGCCAGCACCAGGCATTGGTGAAGAACTTGACAAATCCATAGGCACACCACTTGAGCAGCATCTCCAGGATGAAAATGTAAGTGAAGACCTTGTCTGCATACTCCAGGATGGTCCGGATGGTTTTCCTCTGCTCGATGTAAATATCCTCAAAAGCCTGGGAAATAACCAGGGGCTCGTGTAAATATGGGATTTATTCCACAGTTCAGGAGCTTCAAATGATACTGAGGTAAGTTCAATATACAGTTAGAGATGAGTTAAAAATTTTTTTTTTCAATTTATATGTTCGATGTTTTATATATGTTTTATATATTTATATTTTATTTATATGTTTTGTTATATATATATAAAAACATATAAATCAAACATAGAAAATTGATTTTGTTTCAGTCACAGGTCGGACTCCATGGTGTTGGAGGGCCTTTGCAGCCTGGCTTTTCCCCAGATCCTCACATTTCTAGTCAAACCAGGATCAGAACCCAGATTTGAAGGATTTGTTCTTCATTCAAACTAAACTAAAAACATTAATAAAAGCTTTTGTACAGTACCACGATGGAGTTTTGTTTCCCAGGTAGGAATTCCCAGTTTGCTTTTCCCCAAAATTTTCTGTATACACTTAGATGTCCCTGAGCCCAGCACCTCTGGACTACACATCTTTTACTCACCAGAGCACCACTGCTCAGCAGGATCATAAAGATGATGAAAGTCTCAAACCAATTGTGCTCCACAATTAGGAAACAAGTTTTCCTCAAGGTCCACCATGACTTCCCCAGCCCCTCCTCAATATTGACCTGACAACACTTGCAGCGCTGCATACAACCTGGAACAGGGCACACTCATAGTCAGGAAACACAGGATTTAAGGTGAAAACATTAAATTCTCACTGTCTAGAAGCAGTTTTGATGTCACCAATATGAACCACGCTGAGTGAGTTAAAACTTTTGCATTCTCGAGGATTTGAGGATTGTTTTGCCACTTCTGTGCCTGGGCCCCAGAATTAACATCAATTTGGGAACAGATCGGCCCGTTCTATTTGGTGAGGTCCATGCTCTTGAGGAGACAAATGGAAAACTCTCTGATAAAATAACCTTGAACCATTTAAAGCATCTTTGCCATGGGAATTCCCGTAACGGATCGGCTCTCGGAAGACATTGAGGCCAGTAACAGGAAAGGAAAAGTACTCTGCTTCTAGGTACTTAAGGCATCAGCTGTACAAAAACCATTTTGTTCTACTACAGGTCATCTCTAATCCTTCAGAAATTCCTCCTGTGAGGGTGGGCAGGCCCTGGCACAGGTGCCCAGAGAAGCTGGGGCTGCCCCTGGATCCCTGGAAGTGCCCAAGGCCAGGCTGGACAGGGCCTGGGGCAACCTGAGACAGTGGGAGGTGTCCCTGCCCATGGCAGGGGGTAAATCTGGATGAGCTTTAAGGTTCCTTCCAACACAAGCTATTGAATGATTCTATGACCTACATCCTAGCAATGGCAGCTGCATCTCTGAGAGCTTCACTTTACAAATTCCTCTGAATTACTGCACCAGCATCCAAGAAGGGCCTTGAGATAAGCCAAGAGCCAGCCCTGATGCAGGCTGACCTAACCCTGAGGTGAGCTCACAGCAGACTGGTCCCCAGAACATCCCAAAAGCCTCTTCCTTCACTCCCTCCTCACCTTCTGTGAAACAGGCATCCGGGTCCAGGTACTCCTCTGGTGCCTCCACGGGCACTTCTTCCACTTCAGGCTTTATATCAATGGTGCTGCCCTCAGAGGAGCTGGTCTCGTCAAGTTTCTGCAACACAAAACCCCAATCAATAATCAGTTCCCAACAAATATCAAACTTCACCATGACTCAGCCGTTTGTTCGCCACATTTACTGTCATGAAAGTTGTTTCCTCAACTTTCACCACTGAGATCCTGACCCAGCTTATGTCTCACGTTAACAGGACAGGCAGGATGAAGTATTTATTATTATTTATTATGAAAGGCGTCCCTGTCCACAGAGGGGGTTGGAACTAGATAATCTTTAAGCTCCTTTCAACCCAGGGCATTCTATATCTATATCTATATCTATATCTCTATCTATATCTATATCTATATCTCTATCTATATCTATATCTATATCTATATCTATATCTAGTTATTCTATTATTATATCTATTTTACATTATATAAGTATTTGTGGCTTTCCATAGAGCTGCTAGCACAAGAAACTTCTGCCTTGAGTGCAGAGACATCACAAACAGAAGTTTAGTGCTCTTTCACTGCTCTTTCACTTTACACAACTTTCACTGCCAAGAGGTCTCCAGGCACTACAGCAGGCTAAGTGACCTGAATGAGTTTTCAGCCCTCTGTCCCACCTCCTTGCTGCCATCAGGGTCCGTGTCGCTGCTGAAATCCTCCGTGTTGAGGTTCTCGAAGTCGGACTCGCCCACGGCGATGGGGACGCGCACGGTGAGGTTGGGGTTGTTGATGAAGGACATGTGGTCCTCGTCAATGATGTACTTCTCCACGCTGCTCCCGATGCCACTGGTGGTGCCGTTGCCGTTCTTGAGGAAGTCGATGTCTCTGTTGATGTCGGCCCCGGTGTGGTTGGCGATGCAGTTCACCTTCTTGTCGTAGAGCTCGTCCAAGGGCTTCACCTCATCGGCCTCTCTCTGCTTGAAGTGAGCCTGCATGAACTCCCTCACCTTGGCCTTGGTCCAGGCAATGCCCTTCTTGATGCGGATGACCGAGATCTGCAGGTTGTTCATCTCGCCGTCGTCGTCCGTGGCTGCCAGGTTGTCTGCGCTGAAGGAGCTCAGCAACAGGGCCAAGAACAGGTTCAGCACCTGAAAGGGAAAAGGTGATGCTGGACTGACACACAAGGTGGGTATTCCCAAAGCTGGAAGGGAGCAGTCAGCACCCAAGCCCTGCTGATGAACACCACTAAAAGCAGCTCTGGTGTCCCAAAAACTCATCCAGGTGCCCGAGGTCCAAGGTCCCACAGACCCATCCAGGTGCCTGACACCCTGATGCTGCAAGAAGTTCCCTGAACAGGGACCCTGGTGCAGCACACCTGAGCAGTCCCAGGTGTCCAGGGCAGGTACAGGGCTCCCTGGATTGAGCCCCTTGCAAGATCTGGACTGCAGAGAGGGATTTAATCCCCACAGGATTTAAATTCAGCCTTACCGACTTAGTCCTGTCTCTGCCTCAAATAAAATGGGGGAAATCTTGGCATTTTGAGTGATCACTCCCAGCTCTATTTCCTTGCCCACATTTAGCGACCATCCCCAGGAATTATTTTATCAAAACCTTTTGTCAAGGCAGGACCTCTCAGAGAGAGCTCACAACTGCTTTGAAGAATTGCAACTGCTCATGTGACTTCACCTCGCTCACATTTTCCTCCACAGACTTTTCTTCATGAAATTTAAGGCCAGAAGGAACCATCATGATCTAGTCCAACCTCCCACACAACAGGCCGTGCAGTTTCACAGCCCATTCCTGCACACAACAGCAGCTCATGACTGAGCCAGTGGGCAGGTTTTAGAAGAAACCTCCATCCTCATTTTAACACTTCAGAACCTTCCCCTGTGCACCAAATTATTTCATTTTCTGGCAATTCAAATGCCAGGTTTTGCTTCTTTTAGCTTCTTTTTCCACTCGGGTCAGGTCTGTGCACTTTGACTGAGGCTTTCATACCTTCAGCTTTTCTTGCAAAATGCTTCATTTATGGGTGGACTGTTTAAGGTCCTCATCAAGCAAAAAAACCTCTTTAGCATAGTGCTACCAAAATGTGTGGGACTATTGATACATCAGAGGCCAAGAGGGACTTCCACAGAGCAGAACAGACTCAGAAGCCATCACTCCCTCATCCTGGGGTCTCCCCAAGTCCTACCCCACCCAGAGGCAACCAAGAAAGCCCATCAGTAACCATTTACTGACCACTAAATTTCCGATGACCATGACCATCATGAAGACAATCAAGCACATGGCCTGTCCTGCCACTTCCATACAATCCCACATGGTCTCAATCCACTCCCCACACAACACACGGAAGACAATAAGGAAGGAGTGGAAGAAATCGTGCATGTGCCAGCGGGGTAGCTCACAGTCGGGATTGATCTTGCAGACACACTCCTTGTAGTTTTTGCCGAAGAGCTGCATCCCCACCACGGCGAAGATGAACACGATGATGGCCAGCACCAAGGTCAAATTCCCCAAGGCACCCACTGAGTTACCAATGATTTTTATCAGCATGTTCAGAGTGGGCCAGGACTTGGCCAGTTTGAAGACTCTCAGCTAAAATAAAAACAAAACAAAACAAAACAAAACAAAACAAAACAGACAATCTGTTACACAAATCTTAAACAAAGAGGAAAATAAAGCAGAACTTCTTAAACAACAACCATCTCATATTTTATATAAAGGTAAGCCCATGCTTCTGCTATTGAGGTTACAGGGAGCAGAGAATGCTTGACCTTTCTGGAAATTTGGGCTTGTGTATTTTGTACTTAGTTATTCCCCACATGCTAATCTCCCTTGCCAAAGGAAAAGTCACCCTTCCCTGCCCAAATGCAACAAGCTGCTGCTCAGAGCTCGTAAAGAGCAGTCATGAAGAAAAAAGAGACCATAAAAAATGGCAGCACTTGATCTCTGTCCTCCCCAAATCCAGGAAAAAAGTAGATCCTCCCTTGTCCTATGTAAATGGGAAAAATTCCTTATGTGAGGGGAATGGCTGGAACTGTGTCAAGGAAGGGATGGGTTGGGCATTGGGAGAAGGTTCTTTTCCTGGCTGGGCACTGAACAGGCTCCCCAGGGAATGGGCACAGCCCAAGGGCTGCCGGAGCTCAAAGGATGTTTGGACACTGCTCCCAGGGATGCCCAGGGTGGGATTGCTGGGGTGTGTGTGCAGGGCCAGGAGCTGGGCTGGATGCTCCTTGTGGGTCCCTTCCAACTCAGGACACCCCATGATTCTGTGATTCTAAGCTTTGTAGCAGCTCCACAATGATAACACAGAAAGAGCTGGAATATGGAATACCAATCGGAAAGATCGCAGCACCGACAGCCCTTCCACATCTGCCAGACTCAGCTCCATCAAACTGAGGGAGACAATAAACCCATCAAAGATGTTCCAGCCTTCTTGAAAATAATAGTATGGATCCATCGCAATGAGCTTCAGGAACATTTCTGCTGTGAAAATCCCAGTGAAAACCTGGAGTGGGGAGGAGAGACAGACAAAGAACAGGCAAAGAGCCATTTTTGGTTTATTTTCTGACCTTCAGACTATGTCTCAACAATGCAACTGATTCTAAATCCAAGCCCAGATCAATAATCCAGGCACTCCAGCAGGAGCAGGTCTGTGGGGAGTATTCAGCACTGCTCTCTTACCAGATTTCCTACGGAGAGCACGTGCTCGAACTCGGGGGTCATGGGGTGGTGCTCCATGGCCATGAACAACGTGTTCAGCACAATGCAGATGGTGATGGCCAAGTCAACAAAAGGATCCATCACAATCAAGTTCACAATCTCCTTCAGCTTCATCCAGTACGGGTGGCACTCCCAGATCAGGAAAGTATTGGCAAATTTGTACCAGCAAGGGGGACACTTCCTCTGGGACTCTTCCAGTTCTGCAGGTACAAAACAAAACAGAGTTCAGGCTCCATCTCTGAGGCTGAAGAATTACAAAATGGTGAACTGTGTAAAAATGGACACGGAGGTGACACGAGAAAAGAAGCTTGTGGGCAGGCTGGACATCAGCAAGGAATTCTTCATGGAAAGGCTTTGGAAGGGGCACCAAGGAATGACAGGATGTGGCACTCGGTGCTCTGGTCTGGGTGACAGCATGGGGATCGGTCACAGGTTAGACCCAAAGACCTTGGAGCTCTTTTCCGACCTCAAGGATTCTGGGATTTCATTATTTTACTGAGCTTCATGACTTTTCCTTTGTCCCTACACAACACCTGCGCCAGGTCACCACAACTGCAGTTCTAACCCTGTGCCTCAGCCCCACCAGGATGATTCAATGCAAATTATTCCAAATGAAGGGCTATATTTAACTCGGAACCGATCAAGGTAAAACAGTTAAAACCAAAGTTACAGATTCCAAACTGCCTTTGCTGCCAGTTTTTAAATAACTGAGATGAATTCTGTGCTGAACACAGACACGGTCTAAAAGAGGAAAGAGATGACATAATGCTGAGAAGGATTTTCAACAGGAATAACCTGATTAAGACTAACTACATCCATTTACAGAAATCAAACACAGAAATGCCGTGTCCATTTTTTTTTTTTAAACACTGGCTTATCTCAAGTGCTTAGGGGACAAAAAAAAAAAACAAATGAGGAGTTGCCCTCATTTGTTGACTTGCTGGTTCCAGTCAGGCCGTGCAGCTGTGCACCCTTACCTTCAATTTTTTATGGGAAGGGAAAGGACCACTGTGCTCTCCTTCCCATTGGTTCTCTGGTTGCTTAGTATTTAGTTGCCTTGGAATTTCTGAAGTTAAAAAGAGGCCCATAGCACTGGAGCCCGTGGGCGTTTGCGCAGGAGGGGAGCAGCAGCAAAACCCTGCTCTGCTTCTAAGTATATTCAGTTTTCCTACAATTTTATTGCAGGAGACAGCAGGAATTTGAGATCATCAACCGCATGTGGCTGCTGTTCATGAATTCTTGCTGGTTCCTGCATAACACATTGGGAAATCTCATCTCCATGTGCTGCCCATTCCAGAATTCCCACCAGCCCCTTTCTCTTCTCACAGCTGTCACACTGCAGCTCTCAGAGCAACTCCAATCCTCCTCTCCCAAGGTGGAGCCCCATCCTCTAATCCCCAGATCACACCTACCCTCAACAAGGGTGTTGGTCAAGCCAGTCATCACACTGTTGGTCCGATCCTTCCTTCCATAGGATGCGTTGACCTGATCCATTGAGACCAAGAGAGACCCACCAGGCTTCTTCCTGATTTCGATTTCAGTGGTACCCTGAAAAATCCAGATGGTGATTAATACACACTTGAGTCTTCTCTCTCATGCACTCTCAGCCCAGAAATGTAGCACTCTAGTCTGCATTTCCATATTTTGTATTTTCTATGTTCTGTGTATTCTTCTGTCCTTCCCAGCTTCCTACAATAGGTAATGAGACTGATGCTGCAATAGAAGCTCAAAAACATCTCCCAGCAGCCCCGTCCTGTTCATGAAAGGGAAAAAACACACACCAACACATCCTGAGAATGACTGAGGAACAGCTGAGGGAGCTGGGGGTGCTCAGCCTGGAGAAAAGGAGACTCAGGGGTGACCTTATCACTCTCTACAATCCCTGAGTGCTCCCATCCCTGTGAATTCTGTGACTGCTCCCACTCCTGTGAATTCTGTGACTGCTCCCACTCCTGTGACTGCTCCCATCCCTGTGCACTCTGTGACTGCTCCCATTCCTGTGAATTCTGTGAGTGCTCCCATCCCTGCGCATTCTGTGACTGCTCCCACCACCCTGGGCCCGTACCTCGGGCAGGATGCGGCCGCCGGGCATGCTGGAGGGGGGTCCCCCGATGAGGGACACGACGCCGTTGCAGTCCACAGTGCTGTTCCTCTTGAGGCTGCGGCGCAGCGCGGGGAAGATGCGCGAGGAGCGGCTGCCCTGGCTGTAGCCGCTGTAGCCGCTGTAGCTGCTGCGCCGGTCGCGGCCGCGGATGGGGATGAAGAGCGAGTCCCTCCTGCCCTCGCTCTCCTCCACCGTGCTGTGCTCGTCGTCGGCGAACTCGTTCTCCGAGGCCGGGTCGCGGAAGCGCCCCTTGTAGCTGAAGATGCTGCTCTTGCTGTTGTGGCGGGAGAGGAAAGGCGAGCCCGGGATGCTGAGGAGAGACTGGGGGAGAAGGGGAAGGACGGAGTGAGTGCTGCAGTGAGGCAGAAAAATTATAAAGAAAGGCCTCATAAAATCAGGCCTGCTCTGGCTGGTTTTCATCCCTGAGTTTTTGTCTTTAATATGTGTTTTTCACAGAGGCGTGTTCGGCTTCCCAGTGGTTCCACAGAAAGCTTTTGCATCACTTTCCTAAATGCCTCCCATACAAAACCACCACACCTGTCGTTTCTTCTCAGGCGAGCCAGCATTTTGCAGTTCCCATGTGAAAGGAACCCTGTTGTGAGCAGTTTGTTAACATAGCAATCTGCTCCTGGGTCAAAAACAACCAGCACCTGTATAACCCGTTTCTACACCGTTAGGTAGAAAAATGAGCAGTATCTCTCACAAACAAGCAGAATATTATCCTGACCTCAAGCAACCACAAACATTAGCGAAGGAACAGAAAACCACCTGGTTCATGATGGAAAATTTCCTTCCCAGCCTGTTATCCGGCAGCCTGAACGCTTTCCTCCTCATGCCATCCTCAGATTCTGACTTGAACACCTTCTCGGTGTCACACTTCTCATCTCCTTCTGACAGCTCTTTGTCCTTCCGCTTTTTCCTCCGGTTCCGGCGCTCCTTGGCACTCTTGGAGCTGAGTTTGGAGATCTCCGAGGAGCTCCGAGACATCCTCCCCCCTCCATCATCTTCCACAGCCTCCTCAGAGACCGTCCCTGCCGAGGTGACCATGGCAGCAGCCTGAGGGTGCAGGCAAGGGAAGGAAAAAGAAATCACATCTTTCCACCACTAATGCTCCATTCTCTGCTTTAAGAAAGAGTTTGGCTTAATGCACCTGAGTAAAAGACTTCAGGGCAGGACTGAGATGTTTATTCTTTCCTTGGAAGAAACTTGCAGCCAGAATTTGTTAGAATTTTTATAGTCTACTTGTGCAGGTAGTAAAATCAGCTTCTCTGACAACCTGGGCCAGGGCCTCGCCACCCCTAGAGTGAGGAATTTCCTTTTTTCTCACCTGTGCTTCTTCCTGTTGCTTTTTCAATTGTTCCAACATGGCCTTGAATTCTGCCTCCTTCTGCTCTGCCTCCTCCAGCGTTGCCTGGTTCTGCTCCTCGTAGGCCATGGCCACCACAGCCAAAATCAGATTCACCAGGTAGAAGGACCCCACGAAGATCACCAGCACAAAGAAGATCATGTAGGTTTTTCCTGCCGCTCGTAAAGTCTGGAAGTAGAAAAGAATGGCAGAGGGATTAGGAAAGGGAAAGGGAAGCAATTTCAGGCTTCCCTGACACAAGATGCATGAGCCCATCCCAAGTTTCTTGACTGGAATGTTTCTAAGAAAATCCAGCAGTGCTGAATATTCCACAGCTCAGCATTTTCCCTGCAGAGCACTGGGACACTGCACATTCCTCAGCCATGAACACAAAAAGGTGACATCCACCTTCTTCCCTTAGGGAACATCCAAGGGATACAAACTGAAACTAATTCAGAGGCACAGTGTGAAATCCAATGCTCAGACTCCCTTAAAACAAACCAAATCAAGGAAAAGCTGCTTCAGCAAGGTCCCCAAAGCACCCTCAGGTCACAAGGAAACTCTCTGCCCTCCAAAGAGCCTGAGCACCCTCTGTGAGCAGAGCTGAATGCCCACAGCCTCCTGCAGCCAGTGCTAAGGCTCCTCCTGAATTAATTCACAGCTCAGCTGGACCCACCACCCCTTCTGGACTTAAACTCCAACACCTGCTGACAGGTAATGTCCCCTTCCTCCCCCCAAAAAAATCTCACTGTGAAGTTTCACTTGCACTCACTCTTTTTGAGAGAATAAAACAAAGCTGCTCCCATTTCCCTTTCCTGTCTTATCCCCAAATTCCCACCATGTACAACAGCAAAGCAAAAAGTGTTTACTTACTAATTGATACAAGTTTTCCCAGAAGTCTTGAGTCATAAGGCGAAACAAAGCCAGGAAAGCCCAGCTGAAGGTGTCGAAGCTCGTGTAGCCGTAGTTGGGGTTCCGTCCTGCCTTCATGCACGTGTATCCCTCTGGGCATTGCCTGGGCAGGGACAGCAGCCAGGTCAGGCTCTCCTGCACTGCCACCACTGTCCCAGCAAACAGCAGCTCCTCCCACGCAGGTGAGGACAGCAGACAAGGAGACTGAGGGGATTCCAGCAAAGCCCTGCTGTCCTGAGCTATGGAACCAGACCCTGCAAGGCGCAGCTTTGCCCTCAGCCTGAGCCCAGCGCAGGAGCTGGGGCCAGAAGGGACTTCAGAGCTGGAGGTCGGGGTGCAAAATCAACAGCACATGGCAAATTCCCATTTCTGAGCCTCCATCCACCCTTCTCTGATGATCCTTAAGCTTGGAATCAGAGGGAAATAATGCCAATTAACCAGCACATGGTAAATTCCCATTTCTGAGCCTCCATCCACCCTTCTCTGATGATCCTTAAGACTGGATTCAGAGGGAAATAATGCCAATAAACCACTGGTGGCCAGACCTGCCTCCTAACAGGGAAAATGTCCCTTACCTTGCATCAGCAATGGATCAGAATTAGATTAAGAAATCTGAAACCTGGTGAAGTAACACCAGAAGCAACAGAGGAAGTGACAGAGAATGTTCCAAAGGTTTTGCCAGCTTTAGGCAACATCAGGGATAACCAATTGTTAATGAAGCTCAACACTCACCCTGCATCTGAGCTGTTACCACAGAGCAAAGGGTCAGTGGCACCAGGAATGATGTAAAAATTTGCTGAAGATGAAAAAGAAGAGATTACATTCACACACATACGGAGTCAGAGGATTTAACAGACTTTAACACTACTAAAACCTTCATTTAAAAGCCCCCCAAAACTACTGCTGAGAAATATATCAGTAAAAAATATATTTTGGACAAATTATTTAGCTAAAAGAGCACATCCAAACCTTTCTGAATGATGAACTCAACTAGCAACACCTCAACAGGGTCAGATCCAAAAAAAAAAAAACCTGAGAAACTTCTGTACATGGGGTTTTTACTGAGAAAACCAAACACACACAGCATGAGCCATGTTGGAACTCCTGGGCAGCTGCATCGAGCCAGGTCAGAAGGTTTTAGGCAGCCTCACTGTAGAAATACCTACACATATTGTTGGTGTATTCCTCCCAGTCAAAGCCCCTGGAGCCATTATCCAGGAAGGTCTCGTTCACATTAATTGGCCAAATCACACACTTGTTCCTTAAATTGCCCATGAACAGCTGGAGCCCAATGAGGGCAAAGACACTGAGACAGAAAACTGTCAGGATCATCACATCTGACAGCTTCTTCACAGACTGGATGAGGGCACCCACAATGGTCTTCAAGCCTGTGGAGAAGGAAACAAGACTGGAAATCACTCCTGTAGAAGGAAAACACACTGAAAACCCAAATTAATACAGTACCTTGAAATTACTCTGGGTGGGAAAGGTTGTGGCTATAAATTCCTGGGAAGAACTGTGTGTGCTGAGGTTTTCCAGCC
Organism: Dicaeum eximium; assembly: GCA_013396995.1. Lineage (NCBI taxonomy): Eukaryota > Metazoa > Chordata > Aves > Passeriformes > Dicaeidae > Dicaeum > Dicaeum eximium. Next base: position 55,628 of record VWZP01000514.1, read on the forward strand.
AGTGCAACACTGGGATGGAGGCAAGGAATGCTCAGAACAAACCAAAACCCCAACATTTGTCCCTGAGAGTGCCTGAGCCTCGCAGCAGCACTGCAGAATGTGGGGAATCACTTCCCCCCACACGAGGTTTGTCAAACAAGGACCAAACTGGGATTTGCTGCCACAAAAATCCTCGTGGACGTGTTCAGCCGAGCTCAGTGGCACAGGCTACAACAGCTGGCAGAGATCAAACACCTGAACTCTCCCCATCTCAGGTTTCTCCTGCTCCACTCAACCATCCCAGCACTTCCCTCCCCTTGCAGGAGCAGAATCTTCCCTTCAAGTGTGGGTTTGGTTACAGCCAGGGCAGGGTTTCACCCACAGCTTTGGGATTTACTGGGGCCACTGGGATCATTAACAGGCTCAGGACCCAAAGTAAGATATCCCAAAAGGAATCCTGCTGGTTTCCCACACCAGTCTGGTCTGTGAGAGGCAGAACTCATGAGTGGGGAGAACTCAGCATTCATTTCTAGGTGACAGGTCTAAACTAGCTAGAATTTTGGATGCAGAAACAACGAATTCAGCCCCTTTAATCAGCCTTTCTGGTGTTAAGTAGGACAATTCTATGGCTTATAAATGAGCAGTGAAGGGAGGAAGGAGAAAAAAAAAAAAAGAAATCACAGCTGGATTTCAGGTCAGTCAAATCCAAGGTTCCAGCTGAGACCACACAAACATTTCACAATAAATCCTGGACCAGCAACCTTGGTCCCTTCCAACCTCCTCCTTCTACAAAACCCTTGTAGACCAACAGAGGTTAGACCCATGCCAGGAACATAAAGCATCAGCAATGGATTCATTATTAGATTAAGAAATCGCCTTTTAAAAACCTTTTCCTTGCGAAATGATAGTGGTAAAACCCATAAAGAGCACTTTATGCTTTCATAATAAATAACCCAAAAGGCCAATTATTCAAATGCTTTACATTCCTCCTGCTGTCACAAAATGGAGGGGGCCAAGATTTGTGTTGCAGAAACACACCTGGACAATCCTCCCCCAAAAATGGATACAAAACCCCAAAGTTTTGCCATTTCAGGTATGTTCAGTATCCCCAACACCCACACAGGATCTCCTTGGCTGTGTGTGGCAAATCAACCCTTTTATTCAATCAAAATACACAGCAAATTGTCCCTCTAATAAAAACCACATTTAAAACGTGCTGAATGTAGCAGGGCTCAGCCCCAACCCCTGCTATTTGAAACAAAACTCCCTGAGTTTTGAATTGCATGGAGAGAATGATCCAAAACCGAGCTGTTCTGCTCCCTTCCAGGGGAACACAAGGCATGCTGTCACACAGCCAGGAACCAGCTCCTCAAAGCTGCATCATCTCCACTTTGCTACAATTAAGGAAGCAAAACACAGGCAAAACTGGTTTTAACATCGATACTTCTCCTCTGAGCCAGGCAGTAACTCTGGAGCAGGCTGAGAGAACCACAGCCTGCCCTCAGAGCCACTGCTGGCAGCAATTCCCAAAGGTCTTTTGCTCTCAAGTACCACCAAACATGAAGGAAGGCTCAGTAGGAACATCACTGCAGCATGTTCTCACTGGTGCAAGGAAAGCAGGAGCCATGTAGGAGCATCACCATTATCATCATCATCATCATCATCATCATCATCATCATGCACAACAGGCAGGTACGGCCGATGGGGTTGGCAGTCTGGGATGGGACAAAAGGGATGTGTCCCAATTCTGGGGAGCAGCCTGTGGTCTCTGGAGCCTGAGGAAGCAGGAGCACTGCTCCAGTGTCAGGGAGTGCGTGAGGGAACAAACCACACAGGAACTGAGACCAAAACTCATGGAGGAGTTATTCTGGGTGCCTGCCTCAAACAGGCTGAGCACCTGAAACCAGAAAGCTGAAGGTGTCTGAGTGCCTGTAAGGCCTGAGCCTTGAGCCTGGCCTCAGAATTAGTGGCACTTTTGAGGAACCACGTATAGGAAGCTTCTCTGTAGAAGAACTCGGGATCAGGAAGTGTTCCAGGCCAGGCTGGACAGAGCTGTGATTAAACTGCTCTAGGGGAAGGTGTTCCCATGGCAGGAGGTGGAACAGGATGAGCTTTAAGATCCCTCCTAACCCAAACCAGAGTGGAATTCTGTGATTCTCAGACCAGAATGTCTCCAAGGTGCCTCATAATAAAGGAAGGGCCACTGCTCACCCTGTGACACCTGGCTGAGCTGCAAGACCAGAAGGAGCTTTGGGAAGGGTGGCCCTGACAAGCCCAGTTCTGGGTTGGCCCAGGAAATGGGCAAAAAGGTTTTAATCTTGGCTGGGTTTTGCTCTGTGGCTTTACAAAATTATTCCTAAAACAACTCCAAAAGCACTGACAATAAAAGGGCGTGTCCCTGAGCCAGAAACTGCTCAGCCTGAGGAAGAGCCTGATCCTCTTAAACTGGAATTAAACTTTAAAGCCTGGCTTTAGTTTCAGAGATCAGTATGAAATGTGCATACAAAGGGACAGAAAAGTATGGAGTAATAGCCTGTTCATTCCATAATTTGATGGCCCAGGAGCCTTGATTTCAAACTGCTTTGTTACACAGACTGCAAATCCCATCCAAAAAATCCCAGTGCCACTTCTGAGGAATGAGCAGTGCAGGAGGGGAGAGGAAATACAGAGAGGGGACACACACAAGCCCAGCCTTTAATGCTGAATGGTTCTCACCTGGAATTACAGAGATAGTTTTCAAAGCTCGGAGAACTCTGAAAGTTCTCAATGCTGAGACATTCCCAAGGTCCACAAACTCTGTGACATATCTGCAATGAGGGAGGTCACACACAAAAAACACCATGACAATACACACACCAAAATAAAACAACCACTACAGACAAAGCAATACATCACTCACAGGGGCCTGTACCCGACAGCTAAACACCAACCGGGGCCGCCTTACCTGGAATTACAGAAATAGTTTTCAAAGCTCTCAATACTCTGAAAGTTCGAAGAGCTGAAACATTGCCTAGGTTTACAAACTCTGTTATATACCTGCAGAATTAAACCAGAGTTAATGGCACCGTTGGGGTCACCTTCCTTCCCATAAATTGTCTGCTTTGTAGGAAACAGCTTGTGATTTAAAACACTTCAGAACTGGCATTGAAAAGAGAGAGGGGCAAAGCTGCAGAGGCAAAAACCTGGGTTTAGTCTCTCTGCTCCTCAAGCAGCTTGCCCAGGCAGAGGGCTGGATACCCATCCTCACCTGGAATCATGGAATGTGCTGAGATGGGAGGGACCCACAAGGATCATCCAGCCCTGCAGCAGAGGAACAGCGGAGCCACAACCCAACTGAAGAAGCTTCAGGCATCTGCTCCTCTCTGCTGCTCAGAACAACCTTTCAAACCCTTGATCTCAAAGCGTTCTGCCTGTGTGTCCTCTCTACCCTTTGTGACTGGTCAGTGCCCCTCAGCACTCCCTGTTCATTACCTTCAATACTAATCACCTTTATTAGATGACGAGGCTTGGCCACAGCCCCACTCCCAGTGACCACAAGCTGTGTGCCCAGCACACCCAGCCCCTGGCCATGCACAGACACCCCAACATCCCACCCTGGGCACCCCTGGCCCTGCACAGACCCCCCAACAATCCCACCCTGGGCACCCCTGGCAGCAGTGCCCAAGTGCTCCTGGAGCTCTGGCAACCCTGGGGCTGTGCCCAGTCCCTGGGGACCCTGCTCAGTGCCAGCACCTCTGGGACAGGAATCTTTTCCTGTTCTCCCTCCCCTGACAGGGCTCCAGCCATTCCCTGTGCCCTGTCCCTGCTCACAGGGATGAAGCTGCAGCCCCCACAGAGTCTCTGTGCCCTCAGTCTCTGCTCCTGCTGAACAGACCCAGAGCCCTCAGCCACTCCTCCAGAGCCTCTCCCGTCCCCTTGTCCCTGCTTTGGACCCTCTCCAGCAGCTCCAGATCTTTCTGAGATTGTGGTACCCCAAACTTCACAGGGAGAACTTGAAACTTCGCCATCTCTACAGAAGAAGGAAATTGTAAAAGTGCCAAATTTTTGAGGAGGTTTGGTGACACCACCCTGAGCAACCTGGTCTGGTGGGAGGTGTAGGGGTGGGACTGGATGAGCTTTAAGGTCCCTCCCAATCCAAACCAATCCATGATTCCATGATTGTACAATCACCTCAGATCAGGGGTTTCAGGCATATTTGCTTCACTTCATGTTTTTAAGAAAACATAATCATCTTCTGCTTTGATTAACATCCTTCAACTTAATTAGCATCCTTCATTTTAATTAGCATCCTCCATTTTTAATCCTTTATGCTTCAACGTCTGTTTGTGAGCCACAGGAAGGTTTGATTCTCCTCTTTTCCCAAGCTGATAAACCCAAGATACACAGGGGAGAAGAGGTTTAGTGCAAAGAAACAGGGTGATATTTTACCCCAGCTTAGAGAATGTTTCCTCTGTGCTACGTGGGGAGAAACTTGGTATGAAAAGGCAAAGAAATGCTCAACATTCAAGATTTTTCCTGGTGCAGAAAGGCCTCAAGGGCTTCAAAAAAACTCAGACCCTCTTAGTGTGGTTTAAATAACGCCCTTGACACAGAAAGGATTGTACCAGAGCCTACAGGCAAAGCCTGGCCTCTGGAAAGGACACGTTTAGAGACACCAGTGGGGGATTTGGGACATTCCTTACAGACCAGTGCCCTGGGCCCTTTAAAGCTGGTGGGATGATATTTGGTGATTTCCAGAGAAATTAAGGAATTGCCAATTCCCAGGTGTGTCTGGGTCTGTGTGCATCCACACTGGGCAGGGCAGATCCCTGACTGCTCTGAAGTAAAACTCAGGTGTTGGGGAGCTGCTGGTTATTGGCTTGTCATGGACAGCATTCAACCCTTAATTTAAATAAACAACCAAAAGGTAGAAAAAGAACAAAAACTCAACAAACTTGGGTGCAGAATCCAGCAAAATATGATTAAAGTGTCACTGCTTATTAACAGGTTATTAATGGGTTAATCATAGTCCAACCTCCAAGGGGGAAGGAGTGGTAGAGACTGGAATTTAAAGATATTTGGTTCCTACCCTGATCTGCCCCTCTGGTGCATGAACCACCTAAAATTTTGTATTAATCAAAGCAATTTTCAGAAAATCCTATTTTTTGCAGCAGCAGCTCCACTAACTCCATCCTGTTGCAGTTTAGAGCTGAAATCCCACCAGGCTAAAGCTTTTCATGGAAAAATCAAAGGGGTTCATTTAAGTTTTCCTTGATCTCCTTTTTCCTTACAAACCTACTCTCTTTCCTAAGGCCTGTGCCCTCCCATCCCCAGAAATCCCTGGAAAACACAACTTACGCCATCATGATCACGCTGAAATCCAGCCAGTTCCAGGGATCCCTCAGGAAAGTGAACCCATCTATACAGAAACCTCTTGCAATGATTTTCACGAGTGATTCAAACGTATAAATCCCGGTGAATGTGTACCTGCCACGAGGAAACATCCTTTTAGTGGTGAAAAAAGGTGAATTGCGAAGGTTTCAGTCTAAATAAGAGGCTCCAAAAGATAACGTGCTCATGCAAAAAAAAGAAAAAAAGCACAGGGAGGAAGAGGGTCCTCAAGGGAACAAACTCAGCATTTTGGGAGGGTCTCACAAACACAAGATTTGGTACTTAAATGCAACAATTCCTACTTACTCCACATTCTTTGACCATTCCGGCGGGTTACTAAAAGTCATGAATACACAGTTGGTCAAAATAGTGCACATAATGATCATGCTAAATACTGTGGGACAAAGTCAAGGAGCAAAGGGACACACAGCAACATTCCCTAAAGTCCCCAAAGGTCACAGACTGAAGGAAAATTCAACAGTTTCAGGCTGTTCTCTGTGAGCTGCTAATATAGGAAGTAAGACTATTTATATTTTTAATGTATTGTATTACATACAACATCTCTATGCTATATACACTGTATTATAGACAATATTTTATACTATATATTTTAATATACTGTATCATATGCTATTTATATACTACCTATTATATATTATATGACTACATGAATAGCATTTTATGCTGCCATTCAATTAATTCTGTTTTATATAAATTTAATACACTTTTAAAATAAGTTTTATAGAAATCAATATAAAATATTTATTTTCTATTTTATATATATAATATATATTAATGTTACATTTTCTGGAATGCCTCAGCAACTCAATTCAGAGGCCTGAATGAAACCCTGCCCCCAAATCCATCAAAACAGTAACATCAAAATATCTTTGCACAGCCCATGGTGCAGACACCAGGATTTAACTTGGAGGAAATCACAGGAATCTTTCCAAGCACCTTTGCTCCCTCTGTGTGTTTGGGATCTGGGGTTTAAAGTGGCTGATCTGGGCAGCACAATTTCCAAAATTAGAAGTTTGAGCGTATTTTAACTCCTGGATTAGTGGCAGAGTGGTGGAATCTGTTTGGCTTCCAAAATCATTCCAGGAGACTCAAACAGACCTGAGAGCTCAGCCTGACAAATTCATCCCTCAGCTGCACATCCAGGGGGAGGAAAGGCCACAAGGAACAACACAGAGCCAAAGGAAATATCCCCAAGTCAACTCTGAAAAGATGGAAAAGCTTTTCCTCCATCTGAGGTACAGGAAGGGAGATCACAGGAGCCTCTAACCCATGTGAATGTGTTTCCATTTTAGAGACATTTTCTAAAAATAAATAAATAAACAGGGTGAAGCAGCTCAGTCAATAAAATACATTGTTTTTCTCCCAATAACGCCATCAGATGGTGCTTCCAAAGCTCCCTGAGCCCTGCAATAAGACATTTAGGAAGAGCTTTGCCATTAGGAGGATGGTTTAGAGATGCCAGAAGAGCAAGAAATTATTCAGTGTCTAATTACAGACAGGGTGGCTGTGGCTTGTCCTCCAGATAATAATTCTATTTATTTCTACGTAATAGTTTAGTATTTATTTCATTATATTTTAATTCCATTTAACCATTTCAGTAGCTCTTAAAGCCCAGCTCTCCTCCACCTGAAGCACAGCCTGAATTTACATCTGTTTCAAAACTCACCCACATGTGTGTACTGAGGGCAGAACAGGGAAAATAAAGGAGAATTTCCCTTCATTGGATGTGGCTAAAGAACTGCTTTTTCATCCAGTAAAAACCTGGATTTTGTGCATGTTCTGAGGCCAACCCACATGTCCAGGACTGGCATTCATATTTGTGAACTGAGCAAACGACAGGGAAGAGATTTCCAACAAATAAGGCAAAGGTAACTCTGTAATGAAAAGGATATGAATGTATCAAAATTTTAATAGCTATTCTTCTAAACAGATTAAAAGGACTTAAAATGTACAAGGCAGGTGTGGCACTAAATCGGAAGAGTGTTTTCCCTCTGTTTAGTACTACAAAGGTCTGCAGAGAAAAAAGAAAGAGAGAGAGAGAGAGTTAATGCACGAAAATCATAGCAGGAATTGTACAAAGCAGACAAACAACTTCCAGGGTAAAAAACAGCTTTTTTTTTTTTTAGTAATCTCCTATCTGAAGCTCCCATTAGGGTACAACACACCAGTACATCTTGGGCATCATCTGGAATTTGAAATGTAAAGAACTCTTAGAATTTTACGCTTGTAAGCTAAAGTTTAAAATTAAACACAGGATTTGATCTGAGACCTTGGAAAAGGCCTTTAAACCTAAGTGTCAGAAGTGAAAATGAGGATTTACTGTTTAAAGTAGAGACATGTTAAGCTGAGTAAAGTTTAAAGTTTAAGATATAGAAAAAGCAAAAGTAGTTACAGAGGTAAACAAGGAGTTTAGAATATAGTGCTATAGGTTTGTGTTATAACATGATGGCTAAGAAAGCTGACACTGCAGTATGGGTCTATAAGACAAAATCCTTAAGGATTGGGTCAAAAACATAAATATCTTTGTTAGCAGTGGTTTATTGGTTAATAACTCCTTAAAAGGTCTTGTAACTAAGGCTCTTTGACTTTCTGAATTATGCTGTAACAATGTGAGCCGAATTCGCCCTTCTTACTTACGTAGAAAATGAGAAAATAAACTGCATCATTAGAAATAACTCAGAGGTCTTATTCCAAACTCCCCACAAGTGAATTACCACGCTTGTCAAATAACCACAACAAACCCCACTGTTACAAAGCCCTGGAGAGAGAGACTGCCAGGAAAACAGGACCAAACGTGGTGGCAGCGTCCCCCAGGCCAGCAGACACAGCTCACCCAGCCCAGCCCTGCTCTCACTGCTTTTCCCTGCAGAGGTGGTGAAGATCTGAGGTTCATTTCTTCACTAAGAACCCGTGGAATGTGGGGCATTAAGAACCCATGGCAATGTGGGGCAGAATTCTGCTGCTCCATCTCCCTGCAGAGAGCGGCACCAGGAGCAAACTGGGTCTGTGGGTGCTCCACAGCAGCACACCCACCCCCCGAGCCCGAGGGAAAAAAGCAATTAGTGTGCCCTGAGAAGCCAAAGCCCTTTCCCTGGCACCATTCATCCCGTTTTTCTCCTCTCCAGGACGGCCCCAAAGCACAGCCGGACTGGCACAGCCCCGAGCTCAGAGCCCAGCCCAAGGGAATCCACCAGGGCTCTCTGCCAGCACAGCCTTCCCCAGGAGACTCACTCTTGGGAAATTTGTCATTTTCCTCGTCAATGAAACAACACATTTGAGCTCGTTTGGCTAAATTAGACCATTGAGCAGTAAATTATTTGCAAAGGAAATCAAAATCAGGTTGTGGTTCAGCATGTAGAGAGGAAGGTTTGTTAGCAGAACCATTAATGCATCCCCACCAAAAGCACTTTAAAGACAACCCTGGACAACTCTTAAATTGCAGCATCAAGAATTAATGACCAGATCACCTTGGCACAGACAAACCTCCTGAAAGGCCCCAAGTTTTGCAAAATTGCCATTACAGAGTGCTTAGGGGACACCCAATTCTAGGAACCAGCTCTCCCCCCTTCCCTGACACCACAAACTTTCCAGGACTCGCATCCCCTTCCTTTTTAAACCTCCTTTTGCTCTGGAGGTTTAAAGGTCTCACTCACCCCAGCAGGACTCTCAGGGGCTCCTGCTGTGTCCCCAGCACCCACCCATCTCCCAGCTCTGCCACACTTTTGGGAGCAATGCAACCCTGGAAAATCACAGAATCCCAAAATCCCTGAGGTTAAAAAAGGCCTCCAAGACCAAAGAGTGCAGCTTGTGACCAAGCACCCAGCCCAGAGTGCCACATCCAGTCATCTCCTGGACATCTCCAGGGATGGGAACTCCAAACCTCCCTGGGCAGCCCCTTCCAAGGCCTGACCACCCCTTCCAGGATGGAATCTAAGCTTCCATCCCATTGCCTACCAAACATCAACTCCACATTCCTCCTGCTCAGTCCCTCACCTGTTATGTGACTGTACCTAAGGCAGCTCCTTGTTTTCCCTCTGTGCTCTGCCCAGATTTCTCCTTTTAGACCACAAAACTTGTGGAATTATTCCTGCCTGTAAAGCCTATCATCCCTGGGCCTTTCAGCACAACCCTCACACCAATAAGGTGTCATAATTCCAGTCTGCTCATCGATTACACCAGTTCCCAGATCCACCATTCCCCTGTGTATCCTCTAAAACCCTGAGTAAATCTCCACTTGGTCCCATCAATAGAAAGAAAAGCCCAAAAGCCAAGAAGTGTTTGGCAATTTAAACCCTCTCTTAGCTTTCCATTCTGCTGCTGACATATTAAAACTCCATTTCAAAATGGCTGCAAGCTCCTAAAACACTTTCTGGATCTGGGCCAAGAACATCCTTAAGAGCTTTTAAAATGTGCTGAAGCAAAGCTCTAAACTCAGAGGAAGGTGGTACATGGAAAAAGGTATTTTGCAGTGCATTGAAGAGATGGTTGTGTCTGCTTGGACTCCTAAAAGTCACAGTTTGTTGTTAGAGCTCTAAAAAAACCCCATCCTCTTCATTTTCCACCAAGTCCACACAGCAGAGGGACAGGGGAGCCACAACCAACACCAAAGAAGGGTTCAGGCATCTGCTCACACAGAGCAACACCTACCACGAGAATCCTCCAAGCACCTCTGCTCATCTCTGCTCCTCACAACAACCTTTTACACTCTTGATCTCAATGCACCCCACCTGTGTGTCCTCTCTACCCTTCTGTGACAGGTCAGCACTCCCTGCCTCATTACCTTCAACATTAATCACCTCACACAGCTGCTCCCACCAGAGATGAGCCTCAGCCACAGCCCCACTCCCCATTACCACAAGCTGAGTGCCTACAACAACCCTGGAAACAGGTTTCATAAAAAGAAGGAAGGTCCCAAAAGATAAATTCTCTAAATCAATCTGCAAAATGCCGACTGCCCTTGGGAGAGCAACAGAACCGACTGAGGGATGGCAAGAATTATTCCAGCTCCATCAAGATTTAAAACATTCCTGCTTCCTGCAGGTTTACCACTGAGCAGCTCTGTAATGGCTGAGGAGTGGGCAGGAGATTTCAGAAGAAAATAGCTTTAGGAACAGCCCCAGAACATATGGAAGCACATTCCTGCAGCAGTGACACAATGCTGGCCCTGATGCTCCATGACTTCCTGGTGACACCCTGAGCGAGGCACTGGGGCTGCTGGAAAATCAATTTACAGCAAAGGGCTGAAGAATTACAGACACAATCAGCCCTGGGCAGAAGGGTTTGAGGTGCTGGACGTGCCCCTGCAGCCCCCCGAGCCCGGGCTGAGCCCCCAGGGGGGTCTGGGGTCTGCCCCTCTGCCCTGCCCAGGTGAGACCCCACCTGCAGAGCTGCCCCAGCCCTGGGGCACAGCACAGGGAAGACTGGAGCTGCTGGGGAGAGTCCTGATTTTTAAGTTTTTACAGCCTTTTTTAAGTTTTAACAGCCTGTGCAAGAAAATCCACTCCGCCTCCGGGCCAGAAATAATTCTCCACCCTTTCCTCCATCACAAGTGGGCTGCAGTTATTTAGGAGATGGGAGCAGAGATTCCACACTTGGCATTCCCTGATGCCAGCTCTGCATGCCTGGATCCACAGCAGCAACAGCCACACACAGCCAGCAGCTCCATCACACTCTGCCTTCCCTCTCACACCTGGAAAGGACTGGAGACAACACTGCCAGGGAATCCAACCTCCTTTCTTCACTCTTTCCCTTTCACACCCACTTTTCCTGCTCCTTTGAAGCCAACTGCAGAGATGGAGTGGAAGAAAAAACACCATTAAGCACTCAAGACCCGGAAAAGGCGATGAGGTGCTGCAAGTAAGAATAAAAAGCTGATTTTTGGGATGGTTCTGACTCTTTCCTCAGTTTTGGTGACTTCACTGAAATGCAAGCCCAGGAATGGTGTGGTGACCTTGCAGAGTCACCCCCTCTCCCTGCAGACACCAGGGCCAGGGCTCCTGAGGCACATCCCAGAGCCAGACGTGCCTCCCGCAGCTGGTCCCTCACATCCCTGTGATTTTCCTGGGCCAAGGTGACATTCTGGACCACAGGGCCCGTTTCCAAACCTGGCATGTGACTTGACAAAGCTGCAAGTCACTCCCTTGGCACAGAAGCTCTGGAGAGATCCTCAGGTGCTCCTCTGGCAGCTGTGGGTGACCTCAGACATCCCACCCCAGCCTCGGACCTCACGTGTGTGTGGATGTTCTTCTTCCTCCCACTGAAATCTGCCCACCTGAACTTATCTACAGCCCCAAATCACAGAATATCAGGGACCTTCTGCTGCCTCACAGCTGGAGCCTGTGCAGAAGCACGAGCACCTTCACCTCATTCTGCAGCACAGATGAAATTCTGAACATCAAGAACAACAGGAACAGAGTGAGAAGTTGCTCAGTAGGAGGGATGAGCTGGGCTACAAATGGATCAGAAGGAAAGAGAGGTGTAGAACATGGAAAAACACTCAAAATGGAAATCCTGATAAAGCTGTATGAATGAAAGAGGAAGATGTTTTTGGGATTTAAGGCCACGAGGCTGCTCTGCTCCCATGGCTGGGGCTGCTCACACAGGGCGTTTTCCTGAATTTTGTTTGCACGTGTGAACAAGGAAGTTCATGTACTTGACTTTTGAATATATTAATTGAAATGTTTTGGGTTTCCATAACAAAAATGGGCAACTACCTTGTGCTTCAGGCCAGGAACTGGAAGGCCAGTACAAGTTGTAAAACACGGAATCATGAAAAAATTCTTTCTGGTCCTTATACAGAGACAAAAAAGGAGCTAAAGCAGCTCCCAAACCTGCTACCTGTGAGCACAGGGATTCCAGATTCTCCTCAGAGTCATGACTAACACTCACTTCAAGACACTCAGGAGCTAGAATGTGTCCAGAACTGGGAACAAGCTGAACTTGATCCTGGAGGTCTTTTCCAACTTCAAGGATTCTGGGATTCTGGAATTCTGTGACTCCCATTTCGCTAAAGGAAACTGAGCAGAGAAAAGAGCAGCACCTTGGACAAAACCATTGCTGGGCTACAGGAGCTGTGGCTCCTTGTGCCACAGTTCTGTTTCCAGGTCACGCTGTTTCTCCTTTAAATATCAGCTTACAGGTGCTGGGAGGTTCAGCTGCTCTCTCAAAATGCAGTTTCAGTTTCCTTAGACAAACCAAGATCACCGTGTCCTCCTGCAGGGAAAAGCCACCAGCTGATTCGTCCCTGTGCACGCTGCAAAAGCAAAGACCTGTGATGCAAAGCCTTCTGGAGAGGGTGGGGGAAAAAAAAATCTTGGAAAACTTCCCATGATTCAAGCAGATTCGCAAGTCCTGATGATTCAGAGAAGGGCCTTTTTTAATGGCGTTAAAAAAAAAATTCTTTGTGGAAAGTCACTGAGTTTTGGGAGCAGCGAGGAGCAGTAAGGCCTGGCCGTGCTGAGAGGGACACAAGAGGAAGGGAGCAGAGGGTGCAGGGCTTGTGGGGAGTGCTGAGGTCAGCAGGGCTGGGGGGCTTTGCCCCCCATCTCCAGAACCTTCCCTGCCTCTCAAGGATTCCACGAGGAACGCAGGGCGCTCCCAGAGATGTGAATCAGAGATTCACATTCAGAGAGGGGAATGCAGCTCACTGCTTCCTCTGAAAATGAGAGTTTATTAATAGCATTGTGTTGGGAGGCAAACGTGGAGATGGATGCAGGAGGGATATCGGGGTTCCCTGTGCCTCCTGTTCCTGGGGAATGTGGAGAACTGGGGAGCTCTAGAAAAACCATGAACCAGCCCAATTCTCCCACTGACACCACCCCTTCAACCACACGGACACAGAGAGGCTTCTAAACTCTGGCAGTGGGATCACAGACATTTCCTGACACCTCTGTGGTGGGTAAAAGGGGTCAAGAGACCTTGGGAGTTCTCTTGTGAGGGTGCTGAGGCCCTGGCACAGGGTGCCCAGAGCAGCTGGGGCTGCCCCTGGATCCCTGGAGTGTCCAAGGCCAGGTTGGACAGGGCTTGGAGCCACCTGGGATGGTGGAAAGTGCCCCTGGCAGGGGCTGGGAGCTTCAAGATTCCTCCCAACCCAAACCATCCTGTAATTCCATGACCTGCTCTCACCCAGAACTAGACTAGTTTAATAAAGAGAAAATATTTGTTTAATAAATAAGAAGTATTCCTGAGGATAACTAGGCTGCCTTCTTCCCACAGCAGCTCCTGGTAATGCCTCTCCTGAAGGACCACATCAGCTGGGCACCACGATGCCACACACAGCTCCCCAAATTTCACAGCCTTGTTCTGACCTGCACCCAGCACTCTGCACAGAAGAATTAACTGACACAAAGAACCATTAAATTAATCAGTGTGAACGCAGTAAAGAAGGGTCAGTTACACCCATCACTCCCCAAATTCAGCTGATTTCAGTCATGGAGTCACTTCTGAGCGTGGCACAAGCGTCTGTCCCAACAAAAACCCATCAAACATGGGTCACCCATGACACAGATTTCACAGGCAGCCAGCTCTGCCCGAGTTCTGCACAGCCACATCACAGCTCCTGTCACCCACACAGCTCCATCTGCAGCTCCCCCAGAGGCAGAGCTGAGCCTCAGCTGAGGTGGTGACTGTCTCAGCCGGCTCAATTAGACTTATGTCAAAGAAAGCAACAAAATTAAACACTAAAGAACCTCAGGTTTAGCCTTCTAAAAAATCAGTGACCGTGCTTGTCATTCCACCACCAGTGGATCCCTCCCCTTCATCCCCAGCAGAGTTTATCCATTTCTTCAAACACCTCAGCACCCATAAACGCTTCCTGCACATCACCTTAGATCCAGACAAATAAAAATTAAGATGAAATGAGTTAATTATTATCCTTTTTTGCCGTGATTCTGTCTCCCAGTGCTTCATAACCATCAACTTCAGACTCAGTTCCACGTAAGCGATGAAACCCACACTGACACCCTTACTGTTACCCCTCAATTAAATTTTTCTTATTGCCCTGATGGTTAAAATTGGCACATTATCACAACTTGAACCATTTTTCGTTTCTAGAGCTTGTTCTCCTAACTCCATCCTTAAAGACTGATCATACCACCTCTATTAAACCTCACAGAAAAATCTGTAAGAAAGCAAAACAACCAAACCAGCCCCATCCAAGACTCCCCTTTCTTTGTCTTCTGTTTAAACCATACCCAAACCTGTAATTTCAATTTTCAAGGAAAAAGGCTCTTTGGCAACTCCTTTCTGGCGGACTCACTTTCTGGGTCATATAATAAGGGTCAAAGTCCTCCAGCGGCACAGCAACCAGCCCTTTAGGGATGTCCCCGTAGATGAAAGGCAAATTCTTCCCCGCCTCAAGGTCACTGTTTGGTTTTGGTTTGCTGTCCTCATCGTCGTCCCGGTGGCTGCTGTCCTGCTTGGAGCGCTGCTTCTTCTTCATCTCGGCGATGTGTTTCTCGATGTTGGCCAGCGACTCCGGCGTGAAGGGTTTGAAACTCTCGGGGCCCGGTGGTGCGAGCAGCCGCGCTGCCATCTTTTCATCCTGCAGCAGCTCCCTTCGAGATGCTGCACCCCGGGCGGGTCAGCTCTGCGGGGCAAACACAGGCACGGGGTCAGAGCGTGGCTTGGGGATCCTCAAACCCCACCAGAGAGGCTCCCTGCAACACAGGCTACACAGAGTTAAAGGAGAAAGGAAAATTTATTAAAAGGCCTCCAAAGGATACGCCTTGGGCAGTGCAAGAGCCTGGCTGGGGTTACACCCAAGGTGGATGCCCAGTCACGAGTTTTTCATTCAGTTATAAATTTGGTCCGTTTACATATCAGGGGTTAATTGTCCAATTGCAGCTCCAGGTTATGCAGTCCCATCCTCCCAGATTGCTCTCCTCAATTCACTGTTGTTTACACTTTTTGGGCCTGAGGCTGCAATGGTGTCCTTGGTTCTGGGGCTAAAAAGGGATTGTTCTGTCTGACTGAACTGTGAGGAGAATTTGCTGACACTTTGTATGAAGTTCAGAGTTATAGACCAATACAGTACAGAATCTGGAAAACATGGAATCTGAGGCCATAAAAACAAAATAATTTTTAAATATTTGCATCAAGCACAACAGCAATTTCTGAAAGTTCCATTTCTCTGATGATTTGGGTTAGACACGGGGTCTTGTTTGCACCAGACACCCCACAAATGCCAAAAGCAAAGGGAGGGGTGCAGGGCACAGGTGAGGACAAGCTCCCAGAGCCTCCAGCCTCCCCTGGCAGGGTCTGCCCCATCCTCCTTGTGCTCCTCCAGGCACTGACAAGAGCAGCAGAGCTGTGAGAAGTTGTTCCCCCAGTGCAGCCACCCACAATCGCCCTGCAGCTCTGCTCCAGAACCAGCAGCAGCAGCAAATGTTCCATTTCTGAGCTGCTGTTCCTCCTGCTCCAGAACCAGCAGCAGCAGCAAATGTTGCATTTCTGAGCTGCTGTACTCGCCAGGCTGCTCTCGCTCCGGGAGGAGGCCAAGGAGGAGAGGGATGACAGAAACCCTGCACTGATGCAACAGCACTGCAGTGCTGCAGGCTGGAAGAGAACCCAGCCCCGCCACAGAGCTCGGGGAGGGACCCAAACACCAAACCCGAGAGGAAAGGCACAGAAACCACGAGGATATGGCACAGAACAAACCCCAAAGCTGCCTGGGATGAGGTCCCTCGAGCAAGGAAAAAGATAACCAGTAAGGTCAGATCTTTTAAGGCAGCACAAACACAGCATCCAAATAAATGTTAAAGATCTGGAGAAAAGAATGACTTTCAGATTCCTTGTAAATGACAGCATGGGGCCAAAGTGTTAAAATTCAGCTTTTTGAGCATGAGGTCAAGCACCCAGAGCCTGCCCAGGCCATGAGATTTGTGCTGAGTCCACGTGGGAGGAGCTCAGGCAAGCTGGAGCCATCCCTGACACAGAGAACCACAACTCTGGAGTGCACTGGGCTTCAGGAATAAACATCCAATAAATAACTGGGTCCTTGGTAAGAACACCTGGAGATCCCAGCCCTCCACACAGCATTTCCAAAGCTGGAAAACCCAGTGCAAATTATTCTGAAGGCTCTCAGGTTATCCGTACCAGCTGCTGTGACAAAACCTTTTACACCCCCTGATCCACACCTAAACCTGAAGCTGCACCACACACACAGGGCTTAAATGATGTTTCCAGCTCAGGTTTTATTTGGAAATCCAAAAAAACCTGGAGTACAGATCTCCCTCCTTATGTAATTCCAGAGCACAGCGGGGCCAGGATTCTCTTCCTATAAACCTGACTGGGTATTTCCAGAGTAATAATAGTAAAGGCTCAAAAAGATGGCAAGAAGGGGAGAGAAGAGCCAGTATCTTGGTCACATTATCTCTGAGACATCACCAAATGGCCTGCTGATATTAAGGAAAATTAATTTATTCTATTCTTGCAGAATTTGCATGCATTTAATTACCAAATTTCCCACATACTGTGAAACTATAGAGCAGCATTGGGGATGTGGTCTAATTGAATGGCACAGATAAATATGTAAGGCCTGAATTTAGAAACCAAAGTAGCTCAGGGACACAGCATAAAAAAGGGAAAAAATGAAGGCATGAAGGAATTTGTGCAAAATTACACAACCCACAACTGGAGGCACCGACTCAGCTGATTGTCCATTTAAAGGAAAAAACACAGCCAAGCCCAACAAATCAATACCATTCCCCAAATCTGGTTCACAGCTGCACATGGCAGCAGTTTCTCCACGTTTGGGCATTTTGGAATTACAGGGCTGTTTCCTGCGTACTATCAACACATAACAGTGACCTGAGGGTCTAACTCCTTGAGATGCTCTTGCCTGTCCTGATTTCATTTGTTTTCCCAATAAATTATCCTATATTAAGGTAATGGACAATGCAAGATGTGTGGATACACCTCATCTTCACCAAGGAAGAACTCCCACAGCTGGTCTGGTCTGCCTGGCAAAGCTTCTGGAAGCTAAAAACCCTGCAAATATTATTTTCCAACCAGGAATGGTCCTGCTGGGATTGATACGGATATATCCTAGGATTTATTTCAGCCCTTCCCACAGCAGGTTTTTCAACCTGTAACAAGAGAAACATTCAGAAAATTGTGACACAGGCTCGGCCTCCAGGTGAGGGAAGACACACATTGTTCAAATGCCAAAGATTTTCCACCAGAAACTGCTGCACTGAGGTGCCCAGTTGCTAAGACTTAATTATTTTTCCTAAATGTTCCCAGCAGTCCATTTACTGGTACCTTATGAAATATTCCAATAAATTATTCAAGCTGATCATCAAAATAAATTAAAAAACACTTTTGAGGCAATTTCCTTGCTTTAATGCACTTCTTCCTTTATTAATTACCACGAGTCAGCCATTCACAGTGTGTTTGAGAGAGAGAGGCCCCCTGTGTGAATTTTTATATAACCCACATGGCCACACATGCCTCTTGATTCCTGCATGAGGCTGGAGGGAAATCCTTGATGAACAGCACCCTGAAATCCTGTTGCAGGAGAGCCTGAAAAGATTCAAAAAAACCCAAAATATCCATCCATGGGGAAATTCACAGCTGGAAGTGGCCTTCAGGCTCCTGCCCCCATCTCAGTGAATCCTGTGTCTAGAACAGGCCAATTTTATCCATGAAAAGGGTCAGTGTTGTGACCAGCAGCAAGGAAGGAGGGACCTTTCCTTTAGGAAAGCTCTCATGGCACGTTTGATGCTAAAAAGTGGAAGAAAAAGGAAATATTTCCATGCCCAAGCAGCATTTATTTCTTGGTGCTGGGTGTTTCCCCACCCTAAAAAACCATGTGGGAGCTCCCAGGTGCTTGACTCAATGTGAGAGGTCAAGGACAGACTTGGGACAGGGCAGGGAAGTGCTCATGGTGTTGAAATGGCCATGGAAGGCCTGAACTTGGACACACACCTCTAAAGGTAAAAAAAAATTAACAGAAATGTACAGAGGGAAGAGAAGAAGTAACCAACAGCAACAGAGAAATATTAGAATCATCGAATGTTTGAATGATTTGGGTTTGAAGAGACCTTAAAGCTCATTCTGTTCCACCTTCTCCCACCCCAGCCTGCTCCAAGCCCTGCTCCAAGCCTTGAAGATTTGGCCACACAGAAAACATTATTATTTAACAAAGCTTTAATGAAGACCGACTAAAGACTGATTCCTGCAGGGTCCCCACTCCCTCCCAGCAGCTGTGTGGCTTCAGTAACATCCCTCAGCAAGTTACAAGAATCAGAACTAGTTAATCCCAGTTAATTAATTAATCCCCAATTCCCTATTCTGTCCTTACTCAAGGCCAACTCGTGTTTATCTCCAAACTCACACAGAACTTGGAGGTTCACAAACCAAACAACCTGAACTGCTTCAACTTCCCCCTTTTAAAATCAAACTTCTGAACAAAGAACTGTTCAAAATAGCTTTTGTGCAAGAGTTCAGCCACTAACCCAAATTTAATTCCTTGTTCATTCAGCCCATCCATGACCCATAAAACAGGAGTCAGGGAATGGTTATTTTACACTATAATTTTGGGGGAATTAATTTCTTGCTGCATAGCATTTTGAGTACAAAGGGGACAAATATGAAAGGGGGGAGAATAAACAACCCCTTCTAGTGCTCTGTTAAAAAATTCTGACATGTGCTGGAACACAACCCAGGTTTCCCTGTGGAGTGACACTTTCCTTCCCTCCCAATCACCCCTCATATCTGGTCAGACAAACATCTCCCTCCACTATTGTCAATTATTCCTGGTTGTCTTCACATCACCATCCTGTGACTGATTTCCCTCAACAGACAAGAAAAAGTTCTGTAACTTTAACACAAGAAAAAGTTCTGTAACTTTAATACCACTGCCTAGACAATTCAGCACTGTTATGCAGTATTCAACAAACATTCCCCCCAAATCACCTCTCAGCAGAATGGGACTCTCAGAGTGTAGCAAGATCTCTGAATTTTGAAATGGCTCTGATCAGGAGGGAGCAAAGTCCCAGCTTTGCTACAGCCCAGGCTCCACTGGCTGCTCTTTCTACCCAAAATCTCCCATCTGCTGGAGTGCTCCATTAGGCAGGAATAACAGTTACAAGTTGCCCTAAATTTGGAACAGCATTTCAAGACAGAATCCCAGAATCACTGAGGTTGGAAAAGCCCCCCAAGTTCATCGAGTCCAACCTGTGACTGACCCCACCTTGTCACCCAGCCCAGAGCACCGAGTGCCACGTCCATTCTCTGGACACCTCCAGGACAGGGACTGCACCAGTCTCTGACAGCCCCTTCCAATGCCTGACCACTCTTTCTGCAAAGAAACCCCTCCTGAAAAGGAGATGCTTTTGCCTCAACCAGAAGAATATGTGAAGTGTTAAAAGCCGGACTGGAACCTGAGCTAATGTCAGGGAGGTTTTGTAATTCACTCCTGCTGCAGGAAGCCACTTCTCCCCTCCCTGCATCCTCCACTTCTGCACAGAAACAGGATAATGGGACAAGTGGGACAGTCCAACATTCCTGAGCCCCACCAGATCCAGCCAAGGTCCCCAAACGACCACCTCTCCAGCCCATCACCACCACCAGGAGCTTTCCTCACACGCCTTTCAGAGCTCTCTGTGCTCCTGAACTGACTCCCCCTGTGCCTGTTCCCAACTCCTATTGTTGTTTCACCGCTCCAGCTCTAACCCAGCCCACTGCCCTGAACTCAATAAATTATCGATCCCAGTGTCTCGGCCGATGTCAATGGAGTCGCAGCCACTCGGGGGAAGAGGATCGATACCGAAGGGCCACCATGTGACAGCAAGGGCCACCATGTGACAGCAGGAGCCCACGGGCCTCGGGGCCACCACTGAGCCACAGGCAAACAGCAACTCTCCATCGAGATGGAAACCCAGATCAGGTCATTCCAATGGAAAACACATGGGCAGCTCCACCACCGAGCACAGACAGGCACCAAACAGGAGGAAGATAATACTGTGATTTATGTCTTGAAGCTACTTCATTTCCATTCAATGCTGACTTTGTTTCTGCTTTATTTAACAGAATGAAGGCACGGCCATGCTCCATTTCCTGAGGCTCGCCCTCCTACCTATTAGAAACCTCCTCCCACCAAACAGCCACAGGATTACACTTGTTCCACCGAGCAGTACAGTATCTATACCATGATCTACATCCAAGCCATACATACAAGCTTATATAACTGATTAAATTATCTGTGATGGTTCCAGGCCCTTTACCCCGGGTGAACAACACTGCAGAAGCACCCAAACACGTTAAAATGGCCCAAGAAACCTTCGGTCACGTTGTTAGTTTTATATAAACACCGAAGTGAAGAAGAAGAGGAGCTTTCTAAACACACAAAGGAGGGAAAACCCGAGCCCTTAGGACAGACCCATCAGGGAAAGGTCCCAACGAGCGCAGGGGCTTGTTACTCCTAAAGGCACCAACTCCCCAAGCCTATGGCTACCAGAGATTCTAAACACCAACTTTATGTGAGTGCCCTAAGAACGGCGAGCTGGGGAGGGCGGTGATGGCCCGAGGGGACAGCGATGGGCACGGCGAGTGTCCCATGGGCCCCTCCAGCCTCGCCCACGCCTTCTGCCCGGGCACCCGCCAGAGGAACCGACCCCAGAGCTCCCCAGAACCTCCAGCACCGACACGGGAAAATTTCCAGGCCCCATCCCTCCAGAGCAGCACTGCCCTGGCAAACCAAGCACCCCGGTCACGCTTTCCTCCCTTCGCGCCCCTAAAGGCAGCGGCAGGAGGGGGACAGGGACCCTGCGCCCGCTCGCTCCTCACTATTAAAGCTCCCCGGTGTGAACGAGGACGTCCCGGTCACGGCTCCCGGTGCGGGGGAATGCTGCAGTGAGCCAGGCCCGGCTCACACGGCCCGACACGGCACAAGCCCGGCCGGAGCCGCGACCCCCGCCCGGCCTGCTCGGGGGGCTGCGACACGGCTCGGAGGGGACAAGAACGATCCTCCCACACCGCGGATCACCCTCCAAAATTCAGCTCGGGGCCCAGGGTCCGGGCCCTGCCGCTGCCCCTCGCACACGCTCCCCTTCCCGGAGTTTCCGACTTCAGCCCGGATCAGCCGCAGCTGCTGCCGTGGAGCAGCTCCCGGTGTCCCCACCCCCACATCAGCTGGGCTTCGGTTTGCACCAGAACGCAGGGGGAGGGGAGGAAGACACACGGATTTTTTAATAGAAAAACCTCGTGAATGTGCAATTCCCTCCCAGCAGGAAGGGAGAAAATAATTTAAACCAAATCTGCCCTCACCACCCCCCCCAAAATCTGTGGCGGAAGGAAAGAGGGAAGGAAGAGCCACAACCGCGATGCTGACCCAACATCTGGGTCAGCTGGAACGCCAAGGCCGCCCCAAGCATCCCCCTGCCCGCCTTGCATCCCCTTCCCTCCCAAAAAAGCCCTGTCCTCCGATATCCCCCTCTCCGGGCAGAGGCAGCTCTGCATGCCGAGCGGTGGGAGCAGAGCAGGGGTGGCGGAGGGACAGAGCAGCGCTGCAGCGAGGGCCGAGGGGGAAGGGACAGCGAGGAGAACTCGGGCTCTCCCTTCCTACAGTGCAAAGAGCGCGGCCCCCAATTTGGGGCGTGGGAGAGGGGTCCCGTGGGCGCCCCAGGTGTGGGGTGCAGGGAGGCGGAGGGGGGATGGAGGCAGGGATGCAGGAATAGACAGAAGGACGGAGCCCGAGCGGGGCTGCAGGTCGGGGGACGCCGATCCGGGCCGGGCACCATCCCCCCCGCTCCCCGCAGGACCGGGGGCCAGGGGCTGCAGCGGCCGGACCCTCCCGGGCCGGGGCAGCGGCGGCCGGAGCCCCGCGGGCAGCGCCGAGCGTAGCCTTCCCTGGGCGCGGGGTGCCCGGGCACCCACCGAGGGGTGGCTGGGAAGGGACAAGGCTCCGGGCCCCTCCTCTCACGGCGGATCTGGGGCCGGGGGCTCCGCAGGGCTCCCCCCCGCACCGCCCCGCAAGCCGCCTCCGTGTGCCCGGGGCTCTCCGGGCCGCGCTCTGCGGCAGAGCCCCCGGGGGAGGCGCGCCAAGGGGCNGCCCCGGGCCTGGCCCTTCGTCATCGTCATCATCATCCTCATCATCATCATCCTCATCCTCATCATCATCTCTGTGTCCACCATCATCCTCACCATCATCATCATCTCTGTGTCCATCATCATCCTCATCATCATCATCCTCATCATCCTCATCATCACCATCATCCCTGTGTCCACCAAAGGCAACGTCAGCATCATCCCTGTGTCCATCACCATCATCCCTGTGTCCATCACCATCATCATCATCACCCCTATGTGTCCATCACCATCATCATCATCACCCCTATGTGTCCATCACCGTCACCATCATCCCTGTGTCCACTCATCCCTATGTCCATCACCATCATCCCTGTCTCCATCACCATCACCGTCATCCCCGTGTCCATTACCGCCCGTGTTTTGTGCAACACAGAGTAATTAAAGGCTGGACTTGATCTTGGAGGCCTTTTCCATAAATGATTCTGTGATTCCCGCTGTTCAATCTGTTTTTGTAGATGCCACAAGGTGGAGGCATGAAGATACAACAGAGGTCATTAAGGAAGCACCTAATTACTCCTGTTTAATTTGCTTTATTGCCACCGGAGGGAGGAAAAGACACGCTGGTGGCTTTCCCGGGAAAGCAGAACTCCCAACGCACCCTCCAGCAGAACTGTCCCAAGGCTGTCAGGGACCACTCATCCCAAGGTTATCAGGGACCTTGGATCCTCTTGCCCGGAGCAGAGCTGTCACCTGTTAACGGCTGATCCAAATCCTTTGGAAAATTCTGTCGACTGCAAAGTTGACAAAGTCTTCCAGAATGTGTTCCTGAGGTGGTCAGTGTTGATTCAACCAAAATAAAAACCTAATCTGCACATGCTGCATGCAGAACTAATGAATTGATAAATTGTTTTATCTCTCCATGGGCCCATCAGTCTCGATGATCACTGGCAGCCCGTTCTCGCCCACCAAAAGATTTAAGGTGTCCTCGAACTGCAAAGACTTAAAACTGCTGTTCAGAGAGAGCACAGAGCTGCTGAGCAAACCCAGCAACTCCCAGTGCCTGGAAAATCAACTCCCTGACAACTCCTGGAGCTGAAATGTTAATCAAACCCCTAACGAAATTCCTGCAGAGACCCAGAGCTCGGCTGAGCTCCCGAGGGCAGCACAGGCTGCTTTAAGAGACGGGGCTGTACCCGGAAAGAGGGAACTCGCAGAACTTTGTCTTGGCTTGCACACCAAGTTGTGCTGCCCAGCCTGTCCCAGCTTGGGAACAAAGTGGCAGCTCCTCCCCTGGACTCTGTCACTGCTTGGCTGCACCTGCACTGTTCAGTCCTGGCCTGTGACCGGACTGCGAGATCAGCTGGAGAAAAGCAACCCAAGCAGTAGTGGGAGAGGACCCTGCGAGTGCAGGAATGCAGCTCTGACTGAGCTCTGACACAGGAGAAGCAGCTCTGCCCTGCTCGGATCCTGTGCCCGTGCTGACAATGCCCAAGGCCGCTGCCAGCGTGCTCCTGCTCCGCGCTTGCCTGGCGCTGCTGACCTGGCCCATCTACCTGCTCTCCTTCCTGGGCCTCTGGGAGCCCTTCTGCAGGAAGGTCTTCTTCCCTTTCGTCTTGGACAAGATCGGCGCCGTTCACGACAGGAAGTCCAAGAAGCACAAGCAGGAGCTGTTCCGAAACCTGCCCGACTTCAGGGGCCCCTCTGGGGAGCTGCGCCTGCTGGAGATCGGCACCGGCAGCGGCTCCAACTTCCAGTTCTACCCGGCGGGCTGCAGGGTCACCTGCACCGACATCAACCCCAGCTTCCAGGAGAGCCTCTCCAGCAACATGAGGAAGAACCAGCACCTGCGGTTCGAGCCGTTCGTGGTGGCGGCGGCCGAGGACCTGGGGCAGGTGGCCAGCGGCTCGGTGGACGCCGTGGTGTGCACGCTGGTGCTGTGCTCGGTGCGCAGCGTGGGCAGCGCCCTGCGGGAGGTGCTGCGTGTACTCCGCCCGGTGAGTACCAGCGGAACCCCCCGCTACCGCCTCCCAAACCCGCTCTGCAGGTAGCACGCCACAAGGAAAGGGGAGGGAAAACAGAAAAACAAAACAAAAAAAAAAAAAAAAAAAAGGAG
>VWZP01000514.1:82717-155361 GCA_013396995.1 Dicaeum eximium
CCGGGGCGGCGGCCCCCACGGACCCTGTGGACGGTACCGGGACACAGCGGGACCAGCGGGGCCGGGCCGGGGCGGAGGGGCCGGGGAAAGGGGCAGCGAGCGGGGAAGAGCATGAGGGGAGCGGGGCGAGGCGGGGCGGAAAAGCCTCTCGTTTACACAGAAATCTGGTGAATTCCTAAAGCAGCGGCGACTGAGCGCGCTTAACCGCAAACCTACACACAAGAAATATACCTTAGTCAGATAAATACGCCGTATTTCACATCTGCTGAGGAAGTGCCGGGATCCCCAGACGCCGGGATCTGTGAGGCAGCGAGTCCTGAAGAACAGAGATCCGTGGAATGGTTTTGGCTGGAAGGGAGGGACCTTACAGCCCATGCAGTGCCACCCCTGCCAGGGACAGGGACACTGCCACTGTCCCAGTGCTCCCAGCCCTGTCCAGCCTGGCCTTGGGCACTGCCAGGGATCCAGGAGCACCCACAGCTGCTCTGGGCACCTGTGCCAAGGCCTCACCATCCTCACAGGGAGAAATTTATTCAAAATATCCCCTCCAACCCTGCCCTCTGGCAGTTTAAAGCCATTGTCCCTTGTCCTGGCACTCCAGGCCCATTTATGTGGTCTCTCTCCATCTCTCCTGCAGCTCCTTCAGGCATTGGAAGGCCAGAGATAAGTCATCTCGAAGCTTTTTTCTTCCAGGCTGAACAATCCCAATTCTCCCAGCCTTTCCTCACAGCAGATCTGCTCCATCCCTCTAAACTCGGTGGCCTCGTCTTCAACAGGTCCATGTCCTTCCTGTGCTGTGGTGATCCTGGAGATTTAAAAGTCCAAAACCAAACCAAATGAAGAGAACCCCAAAAACCACCAGCAGCAGCAACAAAAAAAGACTCACCAAAACCCCCAACCAAACAAAAACCCCAAGACAACAGAAAAAAGAAACCCAACCCATGAACCCATAGCGCCCACAGACACTGCCCCAAAGCAGAGCTTTGCCCTCCAGGCGCTCTAAGGAGCCCGTTGTGTTTTGCAGAGTGCCACCAGCAGCTGCCGCTGGCCCGGAGCGTGGCGTCCTGGATCGTGGGGGGCCACGAGGCCCCGGCGGGCGCGTGGCCATGGGTGGTGAGCCTGCAGGTGCTGCGCGGCGGCGTGCGCTTCATGCACCTGTGCGGCGGCGTGCTGCTGGGCCGGAGAGCCGTGCTGACCGCCGGGCACTGCGTGGACGGCAGGACGTACGTACGGGCTGGTCCTGGGCAGCTTGGCTGAGCCCCTGGGTACCACACTGAGCCCCCTGGGTAGCATGGCTGAGCCCCTGGGCAGCATGGCTGAGCCCCCGGGGCACACCACTGAACCCTCTGGGCACCACTGAATCCCCTGGATGCCACACTGAACCCTCTGGGTACCACACTGAGCCCCCTGGGTACCACACTGAACCTCTGGGTACCCGACTCCACTAACTCCCTGGGCAGCCAACATCAGGAATAACTGGTCAAGAATCATAAGTCAACATCAAGAAATCTTGGCTGTGGCCTTCTGGCCTGGGCCAGAATTACCTGTGTGATTTCTAATAAAGGGCTGTGTGGTTTTGAGGTATAGAATCACAGAATGAGAATTGGATGAGATTGTCTCATCCAACCCAACTCTGGGCTTTTCCAGCTCTGGAGTGTTCACCCCAGCCTGGTGCTGGGATGGTGGCTGGGGAAAGAGCTGCTCCCTGTGGGACAGGACTCCCTCCCATACCAGGCTTTCTGCTCCCTTCCCCAGCTCCAAAGGAGTTTGGGTTGCTTTGTTCCACAGAGCTCTGGTTTTTCTGGTTAATAGACTTTTCTTAACCATTAAAACTCACCACAAAATGTTGTGATATTTAGATGTGGTAGTAACTCCTCAGAACAGACTTTTAACTGCACTTAGAGCAACTCTGGAGCATTTCAGATGCCACACTGGTCTCTTTTCCAGCCTTTATCACAATTTCACAATCTGCATCAGTCAACACTGACTGTTGACTCAACCATGACCTAGGGGAAAGTGAACTGTAAAATCTGCAAAACTTGGAACTTTGTCCTTTATCAGGACTTTGTTACATCACCTCCTTGTTTGCATTTAACAAACATTTATTTGCAATATAATGCCTCTTTAAATTATCAGTTTAATTTTTACCTTAATTTTGGAGGCTAATTTGAATTTCTCCCTGTGAGGGT
The DNA here is from genome assembly GCA_013396995.1 of Dicaeum eximium. Taxonomy (NCBI): domain Eukaryota; kingdom Metazoa; phylum Chordata; class Aves; order Passeriformes; family Dicaeidae; genus Dicaeum; species Dicaeum eximium. Next base: position 84,907 of record VWZP01000514.1, read on the forward strand.
GGGGAGGCCCTGGCACAGGGTGCCCAGAGAAGCTGAATCCCTGGCAGTTTCCAAGGCGAGGCTGGACAGGGCTCGAGGTAGCCTGGGACAGTGGGAGGTGTCTGTGCCATGGCAGGGGTGGGATGAGATGGGCTTTAAGGCACCTCCAACCCAACCCCTCCTGGATTCCATGATTCCATGAAAACGAACGGTGAAACCAAAGTAAAAGGCACAAATGTGAATTGTCTCGTAGGGATCCCTGCTCGTGGCGAGCCGTGCTGGGCGTGCACAACCTCCAGAAGCATGGCGTGCACACGGCGAGGAGGAGGATCAGGAAGATCATGGTGCACTCGCAGTTCAAGAGGGAAACCTTTGAGAACGACATCGCGGTGTTCGAGCTGCGCTCGGCCGTGCGCTACAGCCTCTACATCCAGCCCATGTGCCTGCCCCCAGCGCCGCTGGTGCAGCCCCTGGAGAACAGCTCCGACTGCTACATCAGCGGCTGGGGACGCACGGCCGAGAAGGGTACTGCGCTCTGGGCCAGTAAAAAAACAAGAAAACCACACTAAAATTGCTACACACCCCAGCATATTTCACCTTTCTAAATTCTGTCTCCTTTCAAGGTAAAATCTCACCTGTGCTAAAAGAAGCCCATGTGGGAATCCTCCCTTCCAGCCTGTGCAACAGCTCCGAAGGGTACGCGGGGCTCCTGAACAACAAAGCGCTCTGCGCCGGCGCCTGGGCCGGAGGCACCGACACCTGCCAGGTGAGAGGGGAGCTGCTGCCCCACCTGCCCCGGTGCAACTCCCAAGCCAGAGGCTCAGCAGCGCCGTGGTTTGTAGCATAATTAATTAAAACAGCAGAAGTACTAACTGGAAAACATGTCGAATGCAAAGGAAGCACCACAAAAGGGTGGGACTGATTGCAAAGCAAAAGCATACACAAAGAGTTTGGTGATATTGGAAAGATGATAGGAATAGGTGAACAAAGAGGAAGGATAAAGAATGCAACGTATTTATGTCACAGAGGGGCCAGTAAATTATATATGAGACAAAACAATGGACACTGTACCATGCAGAGTCTGTGGAGAACACGTCTCACCTGTTCTTGTGCTGGACAGCAGCATTGGAGACAGGTAAGGCTTAGGGATGTGGTTAAGGGATAGAGCTCTAGGAAGTGGCTCATGGATGTGGCATGATTTTAGTTTAAATTCTGAGCAACCACCACCTCTTTCTCGGAAAAGCCTGTTCTCAGGTCCAAAGCACTGGCAAAAGCTGCAGCACCAGCTGGGACCGGGAGACATTTCTAATTAAACTCCATAATGTATCCTAAGTGCTTTGTCTGATACACTTCCTGCTTCTCTCAGCAGTTTTCCCTGAGCAGGTGACATGGCCAAGGCACAGGATGTGTGGTCCTTACTGTGTCTCCTGGAGCTTCCACACGGTGTGGATGAATTCCCCAATTAAGTGAGGAGTGAAGGTTTAGGTTTAGGCATGAAAAGGTGCAGAGAGAAAACAACAGAATCTGAGTTAAAAGATACTGAAGCAGTGCAGACCTGGGGCTCTGGTCAGTGCAGTGTCCTGACCAGAATCAGGAGGAATTCCTCCATGGAAGGGGTGGTCAGGCACTGGAAGGCAGAGTCCCCATCCCTGGAGGTGTCTCAGGAACAACTGGACATGGGTGACAAGATGGGGACCAGGCAGAGGTTGGACTTGATGGCCTTGGAGGGCCTTTCCAACCTCAGGGATGCTGATTCTGTGTCTTTCAGCAACACCAGATTTACCTTGAGCTGTCCACGTGCTGCTGCCCACGTGTCATTGTGACTGTCCGGTTAACTGAGCTGCTTAAAATAAATCTAAAACGTAGAATGATTACTGCCTGAATTGTTTACAGTGCTACTGGTGCATTACATGCTGCTGGTTTTTGTGGTGTTCATTTGTAGGGCGACAGCGGGGGCCCCTTGGTGTGTTACCACCCTGACACTGAAAAGTTGTACCTCATGGGCATCGCCAGCTTTGGGGTGGGCTGTGGCCGCCCCAAATACCCCGGCATCTACGTGCGCCTGTCCCAGTACAGAGCATGGATAAGAGCAAAACTGCTGTTGACTAACAGGACCTGGAGCCCCGTGAGCACCACACTCACCATCCTCCTGACTTTGGTACACACAGTGCTGGCGCAGACTTTGTAGGGGGGCAAACCATCGCTTGGAAAAACCAGCTCCCTCCTGACTCACAATAAATCCAAGAGCCAAAGGATGTGCACTTACTTTTTAGGAGTCATGTCTGCCATTGTATTTTGTGTTTCCTGCCTCTGATATCCACACTGACAGGAGAGGAAACAGTAACAGCCTCGGCACTAATAAGGAAAATTGAATATAGAAATGTTATCAACTGGAAACACTTTCTTCCCACCCCATTTCTGTGCTTTTCCAGCCGTCAGAAGGTTAAATACAATCAGTGATGCCACCAGGGTTTGGGGATGGCAGATGCTCCCTCTGCCGGGTAAAAACCAGCAGAGCATACTAACAGTTGTAATTAACCATTTAATTAACCAAACCTTAACTGTCTGAACCTTCAGCTTATTGAAAACTAAGAAGGTAAAAAAACGCTGCAGGAAGGTAAAAGCTGTTCTGCACTCATGATTTTTAGCACTGGCAAGTAGTTAGAAGTGCCATTTAATCCAGTAAAATTGACTATTGTTTATTCCTGGCTGTCATATGACTTGATCCCACACGGGTATTCATACCTGGTCACCACCACTGCAGCTCTACCTTCATTAAAAATAAATAGGGACCAGCAAAATTGTAATATTTTAGTGACTTTATTTACCAAGATCAAAATTTGCAACCATTAACTGTTTCAACAAATATTTACAAATCATGGAAAGCACGGACTGTTTGGAACCAACCAGCAGAACAGCATCAGCTGCTGCATCTCTTACCCTCAGGAATGAGATTTTACTTGTTAAAATCGAGATTTTAAAGTATATCCAAACTAAGAACTTCACGATCAGTGCTTAAAGAGCGAACTCATGTTACTGTTTAATATTCCCATGATGAAAATCAGCTGTTCTTTCCAACACACTATTTTAAGAGTATAAAAATTGACTCCTGGTGTGTCTGGCAGGACAGATGCTTCCCTTGCTGGATACAAGAAGAATTGGCCACCAGGTTTTTACAGTTTTAACACCTGATAGTTTTTGTTTATTATTGTTCCATCTTACAAAAGAAAAAAAGAGAACACAGTGAGGATCAGCTACCACAGAGTTCCCAGAGCAGTTCAGAACTGTAGGTGAAATCCTCTCCCACATGTCAGGTTACACACAGCTGAGGAAGGTCCAGTTCTCTGAGGTGCATGTTCCAGGCACATTCCAGGCTGTTCAATTTTCCTGAAATTCCACCAAAGAAACAGAAAACACCGACACCTCTCCAGGAGCAGCTCCCTCAGTTTAGGACTTTCCCAACCTTATTTCTGATGTGTCACAAAGCTTTTTTCTGACATGATGGCAGCCAGGAGTCACACTCCAGCCTGGCCTAAAAGAAACACATTGGGACTCGTGCCCACAACAATCAGAGACTTGGGAACTTCAGGGGAAAAAAAATCCTTTTCTAGCCACTAATCAGGAGATTGTGGAATGCAGATTCCTCATGGCAAAGAGCTCTGCTTGCTACAAGTCCATTAATTCCCAAAGGAGTAAAATCAAAAATACTGATTGACCATGGGATGAGCATTACACACCCAGGGAGGGAGCACGGCTTGGAATTCCATCAGATCTGAGCTCGCAGGACGCGCACAGAGCTCTGACACTCCGGGACAGCACAGCCCAGGTGGAATTCGCGCTGACAGAACTGGAAGGATTCAGTCCCAGCTATGCAAATGGTTTATTCCTCATGCAAGCAGCACTACAGTCACCCCAGCACCTGCCCAAGCCCACGGCCTGGCCACCAGGGCCACAGCTTGCCCAGGAGCGTGTCCTCACCAGTGCCATGTCCTGCTCACCAGGCCCACAGCCAGACAGCTCTGGGCATCTCCGAGAATGGAGCCTCCCCAGGTAAAGGAGTCCTGATCGTGTCACACTATTTGATTTTCACCTGAAACAAATTTAAATTGTACAAACTGGACTCTCTGACACAATGACATCTAATGTGCAGATATTGTCAGCTCTGGGGAGTAAAAAGCTCTAATTTCTTTTTTTTTTCTCTTTTTTTTCCCCCCAATACTCTTCAGGATCCATTTTTTCTGCAAGGTGCCTACAGACATACAAAATTAATTCAAGTATCTCCTACACCAAAGAGGATCTCATTTGACTTTGTACTATCCATAAAAATATATCCTTGAAAATCTGGTTCACAAAATATTCCATTTGGTTACTAAAATGAAAGATATAAACTGTCAAAATACGTATAGAAACTCAGTTTCAGGTTTTGTAAAGATCACAATTTAGCTACAAAATATACCAACCATCTCCCTGTTTGCAATATAATATTTGCTTACAAAGACATCGTTACTTTGCAAAATAGCTCCTACCTTACAAAATTAGGCTGGAAATTGTAATTTTGCACTACTTCCAGCAATAAACCAGAGATTACAACCTTATAACCCTTTGGTATAGATCTTCCATTTTTTACTACATCATTTTTCTTCTATTTGGTTTCATGTTCCAAAGCCCGGGAGAATCCCCGGCCAGGACAAGCACTGAGTGTTTAATTGTAGGTATGATCAGCACACAATTTGATTTTCAATTATTGATGTTCCTCATGTCCAGAACTAAGAACAAACTCTTGCAAAATTAAAAACTTTCAGAAGTTTAATCTCTTCAGAACTTCTGTCACCAGTCCTTGTCCCTCACACTGTGCTTTAAAATCATTGATGTGCTGAATTCTCTAAGAAAGTCAACACAATATCCTGTGCCTCAGGTATTTCCAGGACCAGGCCTCTTGCTGCCTTCTGCAGATCCTTCCCCAATCTGATAAACACGTCAAACACGGAAAAAAAACATCCCAACTTTTGAAATTGTCATCTGAGAAAGAGTAAAAACATAATTTACACCTCCAGAAAGTGTCAGCTTTTTTATCATCTGCACCTGTAAATACCAACTTACAGGTTAAAATAAAAATACTTACAGACAAATAACTGAAGGAAAAAGGCTTGAAAAAGAGTAAGAAATCAAAACATACACTGGTTATAAATGTTACTAATAATGTCAGCTATGGCAAGGATTCTGTTTCATCTGTGTTTTCTTTATAACCAAATTTTGCCTCCCTTATTGGAGGTATTCATAGGAATTTTCAAAGAAACTCTCATCACCTGCCTTGCCACACGTGACTCTCCTTCCGCTGTAGCTGCAATCTTGAATTTATCAGTTTCCAGTTGTGCCAGCAGGAATTCTGGTGAGGTTTTCTTGTTTCCTGTTTGTACTTTGTCACCAACATGTTGTAAAGAAAATCTATAGAGTCTTTGAGCTGTGAAATCTAGGTAGAAAAGTTTCATTTTTGACCTTTCATCTAGTTTAAAAAATTCAGCATATAAAAAAAAATTCTCCTCTGATATTTCACCAGTCTCCAAAGGTTTTTACCTTCTCTTCTTACACACTTTTATGACAGTAAAGATCTTTCAAAGTTTTTAGCTCTTCAATTAGAGTTTTGTTCTGATTTTCCAAAACTGCCACTCGATTTTCCAAACATTTCACATACTCCTTCTTCTTCCTGCGGCATTCCCGGGCAGCCTCTCTGCAACAGAGAAGCAGAGGTCTTGATTTTAGGTGTGAGATCTTTTTTCTGAACATCACAACACTGACCAATATAAGGGAGCTGGAGCTGCAGTGAGCAACAAAACCAAGCCAGAACTGCCCGAGGAGAGCATGAAATTCAGCAGGATCTGGTCACACACATGGCAGCCAATCTGCAGGGGAAACCCAGTTTTGGTTTCTCCACACTGTGAGACTCAAGGGAGCATTTTTGGGTCACAATCTCCCACAAGCCCAGGTGTGCTCAGGTAGGGAAGGAGGCCAAGGGCACCTGGCCTGTACCAGGCATGGTGTGGCACAGGACCAGGACAGGGTCTGCCCCCCTCCAGTTCTGGACCCCCACTGCAAGAGAAATATGGACGGGCTGGAGCACATGCAGAGCTGGGAATGGAGCTAAGGAAGGGGCTGGAGCACAAAGAGAAGGGTCTGAGAACTCCTGAGGGTGCTGGGGGAGCTCAGCCTGGAGAAAAGAAGGTTCAGGGGAGACCTTCTGGCTCTGCACAACGCCCTGCCAGGAGAGGCAGGGAGCTCAGGCTCTACTCCGAGGGAACAGGGACTGGACAAGAGGAAACGGCCTCAAGCTGTGCCAGGGAAGGTTCAGGTTGGACATCAGCAGGAATTTCTTCACGGAAAGGGTGGTCAGGCATTGGAAGGGGCTACTCAGGGCGGTGGTGGAGTCACCATCCCTGGAGGTGTCACTCAGTGCTGGACTGGATGTGGCACTCAGTGCTCTGGTGGGGATCTGTCACAGGCTGGACTTTATGACCCTGAAGTCTCTCCCAAGCTCAGTGAGGGCACAGTCTCAGCACATTAAAGTCACCAAGTGAGCAGCTCAGGTGCACTCACGTACCTGTTCTTCATCAGCCTGATCTCCCGTTTCAGCTGGGGATCATCTGTCTTGCTGCTCTGCGACGTCAGGGTGACGGGGGAAGTCATCACCACGGTCTGGGGCAGGGAGGAGCTGGTGGGCGTGGTGCGGATCTGGTACGTCTGCATGTCCCCAGAGGCAGCTGGGGGACACAGAGGGGCAGCGTTAGCAGGTGCCACTCACAGTGACAGGGGTGTAACCACGTCCCCAGGTACTCACTCTGCACCACCACCTGGTTGCTGGGCACCAGGATCTGCTGCCCATCCGAGGTCTGGGCGTACTGCAGGATGGTGGTGCCGGGCTGGGAGGCGCCGGCGTTGGCCATGGTCAGCGTCTGCAGCCCCTGCACCCCGTCGGGCCCCGGCCCCGCCAGCTGCAGCCCGTTGGCCGCGATGGCGACTGCGAGGGAAGGCACAGGACAAGAGAGTTTGTAGCTGTGCAGCAGAAAATGCAGGTAAATCACAGCATCCCAGAATGGGCTGGGCCTTACAGCCCATCCAGTCCCACCCCTGCCACGGGCAGGGACACCTCCCACCAGCTCAGGCTTTTTGAGGCAAGCTGAAGAAAAACAGTGAGGGTATTTTGGGTAACGTACTGTACTGTCCAGTGCTGGTCTGGTAGATGGGCGTGGGAACGGACATGGAGGTGACAGTGGAGACCCCAGGACTTTCCTCATCTCCTTTTCTATCCCGTGTGTCTTCAGAAGAAAGATCTTTCAAAATTTTTCTGTGAAAAAAGGAGTCTGACATTTGACTGCACTCCCCACTTCAGTAAAATGATACAACTGAGTAAAATTACAGCTGGTGAACATTTTGCCCTTTACAAAATCCTGCTGAGGCCAATCTCCAGTTAGTGCAGTCAAAGTTTCCTCACAGCAATGATGGCTCAGAATGTTCAGTGCATGAACAGATCCACTGCATGTTTCAAGGGAAAGGAAACAACCTGGAGGGCAGCAGAATACTGAAAACCAGGGGAAGAGGCTGCTGTTTTGTTTCAAATAAAAACACCAAGTGTATCTATCACACCCTTACCGGTAGGATGGACGACGAGCCAAGATGCCTCGAGCCTTCTGTGAGGAGCCAATGCTGTCTGAGGAGTCCTGGGAATCCTCACTCTCAGACAGGGAAGATACCTGGTGAGAAAGGGAACAGGAGCACCACTGATGTACAGGACAAACACAGAAAGCACCTGGAATCGTTTATGTAGAAGAGGAGCAGTGGGGTTTGTTGGTGAGAATGTAAAAGTCCAATGAAAAGATTATTTTTAAGGCAGCAGCATATCAGGGAGTAAATATGCAAAGGACTATCTGCAATTTCCTTTATTCCACTGTGTCCTTATCCAGTTCAAAGTGTTATTTTGTCTCTGATGCTCCTTATTAGTGAACAAAACATTTATTTGTTCTTATCCATGTGCCTATAACAGAGTGCAGAGGAATGCACAGAGCTCTGGGAAAAGCCTCTCAGGGAACTGCAGAGACAGAGCAGCCTATGACCAGCAGGGAGAAAAACCTGCTCATGTTGTCCTTTTTTTCCCTCCCATGAAGGCCACAATGTTCATAAATTATAGAAAAGGAGTGAATCCACTCAGTGGAGACTGTGCAGCCAGGGGGAAGGAAAAGGAAAGAGACTTTACAGAGACACAAGCAGCCAGTGCAGATGCTTGGCTGCTTTCAGCAGGGACACACGTTCTCCCCTCCCTGCTCTGATGTTACAGCAGTGACAGCTGACAATCCCTGCCAGGTTTGCTCCTCGTGGCTTATCGATTTAGTGTGGCATGAGGAGAGGAGCGTGGGACAAGGATCAGGGACAAACTCCTGGGTGTCAGGGCGGCTCTTCCCTCCTCTCCCCTCCATACCTGCAGATCTGGGTATTTAAAGCCATTCTGGAGTTACCTGCACGGTTTGCACCTGAGGGGAGTGGATCACAGAGGAGGACTGAGCTGTCTGAATGACTCCTTGGACCTGGACTTGCTCTCCAGGAAGCTGAACGACTGTGAGGGGAGCAGAACCTCTGAGAGACATCTACAACAGACCAAAAACCACCAGTGAAACCTTGGTGCCACAGGACTCAGGAAGTGCAACATGTGTAGGAAAACCCAAGAACCCGCATTAGCAGCTTATTTTAATTCTAATTAAGTCACAAAAGTACCTTTAAAGAGGCACGCTTTTTTAGACATTATTTGCATATGAAAAAGGCTGAAACTGTTCGTTATTTCCTGTGGTTGGAGAAAAATCAAATGTGGCATTATGTCACATAATCAAATACATGATATTATGTAACGTATTAAAAACATGAAAATGCTTCAGCTTCCCAAAGGGTTTGTAGTTTTGATGTTGAACTCATATGAGTCTTTACACTTTAATTCAATTTATATTGTTCACATTTCCATATGTTCACAAAACAAAAATAATTCAAGTTATACATGTAGATTGTAAGTAAATAACCATTTTTGTAATGAAATTTCTTCACTAATTTTATTAATCTGAAATACATGAGAAGATGAAAGGGATCATTAAAATACACACAGCTGAATTTCCATTTAATGCTACTTTTGTATCATAACTCACAATATCAAGGGACAATCAGAACTTTATATAAAAACAGCTCAGGACACTAGCCTGGAAACAAACCCCAGGACACTGGCTGATATTCTCTCCTTTCCTATATCTAAATTTTGCATCAAAATCCCAATTGCCTCCACAGGATAAACACTGGATGAGCTGCAAAACTTTGCTTTTTCCCAGGAAAACCCTCCTGGAAGGATTCACTCTTTCACCAGTTCTAAAGGATTCAGGTTAAAGCTCTGACAGGGATGTTACTTTAGAGGAAAAATCTCAAATTTTCAAGTTCATATGGTTTATTAGATTAAATATGTTCATGTTGGGCTAAAATCCAAGTGTTTCCATGGTGCTGAGTACCCAGGATTGCTGCTACTACAAAAGGAGCTGGAAATGCTTTTTCTAAGGAAAAAATGAAACCAGGCCCTCATTTTATTCCTGAACAGTTCCTGTGGTCGACCAGCCCAAAATCTGGCCTGTACTTCTGCACTGTACAAACACAAAAAATTAGCTTTTTAATACTTTTTAATTATTTTTATGTCATCCACCACCAAACACATTTTTCTTAGCCTCTTTCTGTTCTTCTCTCAGTGCTTCTAAGAATGGCTCTATGGTTTGCAGCACACAAGAAGTGTCTCTGAACTGCCTGAAATGTCTGCTGAGATCCAGCCCAGGCTTTACCTGTTGAGCAATATGAGAGAGCTGAGCTGCCTGCAGGGTTGTACCTTGTACAGCTGAGGGCTGGGATGTAACAGAGCTGCTGCTGCTGCCGCCCTTGGGCACCTCTTCCATCATCAGCTGCGAGAGAACCAGTTAAATCCAGTTAGTAACGAATTTGGGCAGCTCCACCAGTACTTCATACCCTCAGTGCCTGATGGTTCTGCTCTCACTGGGGCCTGCTCAATGAATCTTTGCCCTCCCATGTCACCATTGCTAAGGCCCAGCCCGGATTTTTGTCACTCCCCATCAACACCCCGAGTCCTCCTGTGCCTCCTCGAGGGGACACGTGGGGAGGGACACGGTGGGACCTGGCCCTGCTCATCCCTGAGGGTTTGGGCAGGTGAAGGCCCTCGCCTGGGGTCACCTCCTGAGGCCTGGGAACAGCAGGAATGCCAGCAGGGAACAGAACAGGTTTGGTCTGTGCTGTAAGGACACACAGAATCATGGAGTGCCTTGGACTGGGAAGGACCTTACAGCCATTCAGTGCCACCCCTGCCAGGGACAGGGACACTGCCACTGTCCCAGTGCTCCCAGCCCTGTCCAGCCTGGCCTTGGACACTGCCAGGGATCCAGGGGCACCCACAGCTGCTCTGGGCACCTGTGCCAGGGCCTCACCATCCTATTATAATCCCATTAATATCCAATTTCTAATATCCCATCTAACCCTGCTCTCTTTCAGTTTGAAGGAAGATCCAGGAAGAAAATCAAGATTCTTTATACTAAAGAATATCTTTCTCTAAGATAATTTCCAAAAATACTTTAGCCAAGCCACCAGCCAAACCTATTTTAAACTATCTGAAGGTGTATAAAAACAAACCAGGAACTCAAATCAAAGTGAACACAGTTCTGAATTTTAAGAGTCACTCTGTCTTGATGTAATGCAGTCAGCAACACTTCTCTCATGTCTAAGATTTTATATTTAACTGTTCAACATCTTGCCAGCATCCCCCCTCGGATCTGGGGGATTCAGGGATGCACAAATGCAGGTTTCAGCTGGGGGAGTGGGCGGACCAGCCTGCAGCATTAAAAGCTGAAGGGTGAGTGTTAAACATTTTGTCACAGAAGGTTTGAAAGTGTTGAAAGGACAGTTGCTATGAGACTGGAAATTACATTTCTTTCTGTGGAAATGTGAGTCATTGATTTTTCCCTGCTGAGCCGAACCACAGCACGCAGTGAACGCTCCTGGGGGGAAGAGTCACAAGAGCAGAGCCCTGCTCCTGCCCTCGCTGCTCTGAGGGGTTCCTGTGCAGGACACCCCAAAATGTCACCAAAGCAGGGCTCTGCAGGGACAGAACTGGGTGATACAAGAGACTGTGACTGATGGAGCAGCTCTGCTGGGAGGAGAGGCTGGCAGAACTGGGATTGTTCAGCCTGGAGAAGCTTTGGGAACCTGACTGTGCCTTTCCAGTGCCCGAAGGAGCTGCAGAGAGGATGGAGAGAGAGCATCCACAAGAGCCTGGAGTGACAGGACACAGGGAATGGCTTCCCACTGCCAGATACAGGGCTGGATGGGATATGGGGAAGAAATTCCTCCTGTGAGGGTGGGCAGGCCCTGGCACAGGGTGCCCAGAGCAGCTGTGGGTGCCCCTAGACCCCTGGCAGTGCCCAAGGCCAGGCTGGACAGGGCTTGGGGCAAGCTGGGATGGTGGAAGGTGTCCCTGTCCAGGGCAGGGGGTGGGACTGAGATATTCTCTAAGGTCTCTTCCAGCCAAAACAAATCCATGGTTCTGTGTGTCTCTTACAGCACAGACCAAACCTTCCCAGCCAGTGATGCAGCTTCCCAACATCCTCATGGCTGCAAACATCAACCACTTCAGGATTACGAGCAGAATTAATGACAAACCCGCAGTGGACACAACTCTGGTCTGTCCTCAAACACAATTTTAGCTTTTATAAAGGAAAATCTACATTCTGCACCCTGCAAAGTGTCGCAGGTAAGCAGGGCCCCTCAAACTGAAATCCAGGCAGCAGCAGAAATGACAATAAATTTCCAGTGCTACAGAAACCTCCATTCATTTCTGTAGTGCTAAACCACAGCTGCCCTCCCTGCTCTCTGCTTTTTGCTTCTCTACCTTACTGTCCCATGAAAGACTCAAAAGAGCCTGCAAGAAACAGTGAAACCAATGAAACCACCCCAAATAAACACCCCAGGCAGAAACCACAGGGGGTTTTGCTGACCTTTCTCTCATTGCTGTGAAGTTCTGCTTACAGGAATAAAAGATAAAGTTTTTCCTATTAGAAATGTGAGTTTTGAGTTTAATTCATCTCTGCTTGCTCTGGAATATTTAATTATTCATCCAACATCAGTCAATAAAAAGATTTAGCAAGGATTGCAACAGGAAATTCGTCCTGCACCTCACAGCCTCTGGGGATGTGAGTGTCACACAAGACTCCCATTTCTTTAACTTTATTTAGCTGGAAAACCAGGAATTTCCCCCTGGAAAACAGGGAAAACCTCATCCTGCAGGTCTCAAGCTCTGACAAAAAGCACCCAAAGGGATAATACTGAGCACAGTCACCTCCTGGGTGAAACTGCTCTGACAGCTGAATTTCATTTATTTAGCTGAAAGCAGGTGCTCTCTTTTGGGTGAGGGAAGAATTTTGCTGTCACAGAGCACTGACAGGAGGAGCAGCATCTGAGGCTTCATTGTCCAGAGAATGATTCTTGTCCCAGTCTGTACAAACACCACTTTTTTTATAACCAGACAGGAAAGGTGACGATTTTCACAGTAAATCCAAAGTCTCCGTGCAGCTCCACGTCAAAAGTAATTTCACTGAAAGGATTTTGCAACAGCAGCTCACGAAATTTGCTTTAAGGACTAATAAAATTCTGAGCATCATCTCCCTCCAGCCAAGAAAACTCGTCCTAATTCAAACCTGAGCCTCAAAACCACCTTCCTTTGAAACATCAACAGCAATTCACAGCTCATCAGGGCACCGTTCATTTCTTAAAGTTCACAGACACCCTCCAAATACCTCAGTGTGCACAAACCACCACGCAAACCCTCCAGAAACACCTGACATGCCCAAGGAGCACCAATTAAAAAAGAAAACCCATTCCCACTACTTCCACTGATTCCCTAATTCCGTAAATTCCCTAAAATGCTACAGAGAGCACCAGAGAAGAAACCAAGTTCTGTTTTGCAAACTGAGTAGAGGAAGGGTCTGGATGATGATTCATCACTGAAATACTTTAAGAGCCAATTAATTACATTTTTTATAACATCAGAACTCCCTTTTTTTCCCCCAGAAATCAGTAAAAGACAGAGGAAAGGGCAGCACATCCCACCAGATGTGTCAGAGACAAAGTGAGCAGTGCTCGAGCCAACGTGCCCAGTCACTGCTCCAGATTCCATTCCACAAACACACAAAGTTATTCCTTACAACTCCAGGAGCACTTTCCTCACAGGATTTCTCCCACTCCCCTCCACCCAGCACCAGCCTGTACAGGAACATCCCCTGACAGGAGCTTCAGAAATAAAAGCTGCAGCCTAAAAACGTCAATATTCCATCCGCACCAGGGACCTGATGGTTATGAGAGAAAACCAGCGCAGAGCCCGTTTATATCGCCCTGGATCCACGCGATCCTCACTGAGCACTGGAAGCCAAGGCTCAGACACGGGACCGGGGCAGAATTCACAGGACAGGTAACGACGCCCATTACCGGCCGTTTAAGGCAGCGATAAAGCCGAGTTTGTCACCGGGCAGGGCTCGGGGACGCCGCCACCGCTGGCCGGGACCGGCGGGAGCCGCGGGGCCCCCGGTCAGCCCCAGAGCGCCTTTCCCCGGGGGGATGCGGGACCCGAGGGGATGCGGGACCCGGCTGCCCCTCGGCACCCCCCAGAAGCCTCTTCTCCCCATTCCTGGGGGAGGCGGGACCGGGGACCCGGAACCGGGACGGCCCCGTCTCCCCCAGGCCTCCTTCCTCCTCCCCATCCCCATAGAGTGCGCGCCCAGGGGCCCCCGCCATAGAGCCCCAGCGGCGCGGAGCGCGCGGGCGCCGGGCTAGAGCGGCCGCCTGGAGCCGGCCCCGCCCGGCCGCACCACAGAGAGGAGGCGGCAGAGCGCCGCTGCCGGGCACGGCGCGGGAACAGCGCCACCGCTGGGAGCGGCGCGGGCGCGAACCCCCCCTCAACGGTAGGGATCGCGGTCGCGATCGCCGCCGGGAAAATCCCGATAGTCCCGATATTCCCGATATTGCAGGTCCCCGTGCGGGGAACACTGCGCACAACCGTGGGCAAAGGGCGGTGCCGGCGGGCTGTCCCGTCACGTCCCGGCCGGAGCGGGCTGTGGCCGCGGTTCCTCACGGCCGGGCGGGTGGCCCTGAGGGCTTTGGCGCCTCTCGGGATTATTCCGCAGCGGATTTCAGGTTCACGGTAAGGTTTTGGGGTCCGGCCGGCAGATCTAGGATTCATAGGACAGTTCCTCAGCCATCCCTGGGGAGCACAAGAAATTCAGAATTCCCTGTGAGGCACGAACCGCAGCTAAGGTCCTGCAGGAAGGAATAGGAACCTTGCCCCTGGTTTTCACAGGATCCCCGAATTCCTGAGGTGGAAAACCCCTCGGAGACCATCGAGCCCAGCCCAGAGCAGCGAGTGCCACCTCCCCGGGCAGCTCCGAGCCCTGAGGGCCCTTTCCATGGGGAAATTCCTGCTGAGAATTCCCTGAGCCCGGCCTGAGGCCGCTCCCTCTCCTCCTGTCCCTGTTCCCTGGCACAAACCCCAAATCCCCGGCTGTCCCCTCCCGGCAAGAGCTGGCAGAGCCACAAGGTCCCTCCTGATCCCCTTTTCTCCCTCTGAGCCCCTCCCAGCTCCCTCAGGATTCTCCAGCGCCTTCCTCAGCCCCACTCCCTGCTCTGATCCCCAAAATCTCCCATTCCCAAAGCTACAAAACCCTGCCCAGCCCGGCTCCCTCACACTCTCAGGTACGACTGACAAAATGTAAGATAATTACAAGTTCTCCCTCTGCCCACGATCGATTTTAACCCGTGTTTTCTTCCTTAAAAATAAAATTCCTTCATGGAAACAGTGCTGGAAGGACTAAACAAGCAACCAGGCATCAATATTTATTAACACAAGACAAAGGAAACACAATCAATGCGTTAATGGGACACTGTCCAGCCAGGTGTTAAATTTAAAAATGCAACTAATCTAATTTTAAATAAATAAAACCTTTATACATAATTACAGAATGCCGGAGTCTGGATTGGACAATGGGAAAGAGGTTGACAGAAAGAAAAGAAAAAAAAAAAAAAAAAGAATGCATCTAGGGCTAAAACTGATCTGGTTTTTATAACCTTATTTTAGGACAGTTAGTAGGACACAGCTGAGTTGATTTAAACCAGAAATGAAGTGCAAATTCTAACAAAACGGGACAAAACTGTCCTGTTCCCACAGCGTTTGCTCAGAGAAGACTCAGAAACAGAGACACACACACACAACTTCAGTCCAGTGGGAAGAATTCCCAGTTTTTCAGCTTCACTGCAGTTTTCAAGGTGGAACCTGAGGGGCGAGGGGCAAGGAGCAACCCCGGGGAACAGAGAAGCTGTTTCCTGGGAAAAGCACCCAGCCCTGCCCACCTGCCAGTGTCTGGAGAGAAGATCCCAAAAAACACAGGAAGATCACCCCCAGCTAGGGAGGAAGGAGCAGAATGACCCTGGAAGTGCTGGCAGCAGAGCTGGGGGTGGAATTTGGGATTGCAGAGCCCCAGCTCCATCCCTGCTCCTCTCCATGTACCAGAACACGGACAGAGCACCCAGGGAATTCAGGGAACTTGCAAGATCAAACCTCAAACCATAGGGAGCTATCAGTACCTATCCAAACAAAAGAAAAAAAAAAAACAAAAACAAACAAACAAACAAAAAACATAAATCCAGTCACATTCAAAAATGCCATTTCAGGAATTTCACCTGCCACGTTTGATGGAATTCATACACACATTGTTTTATTTGTGAAAAAATCACGAACAAAAATAAAAGACAACCCTGGAATTGGAGTTAAAATTGGACAAAAAGTGTTTGTTGAAACAATTTATCTAAAGCCTTGAGTAAAGAAAAAGGTTCAAGACCACCAGTTTTCCCTGGAAAGGTCACACTGGAGTGAAGCTGCTTGGCCAGGCCTGGGCTGTGCAGGAAACACAAAAGTGGTGACAAAGAACATGAAATAACAGGAATTTTCTGGCTGAAAGGAGACCACAACCTTTGTGCACTTTACACCCAAAATAAGCTGCAGGCCCAACTGTTTCAGTCACAGGTTGACCTGCCACTGCCCCCACTTTGTGTTCAATTTGTTAAAACTAAATATATTGAAGATTCTGTGCATATTCTGCAGTGTTGGCTGATACTGTGGAAAACACAGACAAGGTTCCAAAATGTGCCCCTGAAACTCAAAGCTTAAGTCCAGACCTGCCACAAAACTTCCAGTTCCTATTCCCCCACCGAATTTTCATTTGAAACATCTGAGTTTTAAAGCTCCTGTTTTCAGTGAGGAGCCACCAGGATGCAGCAGGAGCTTTTCAAGGACACAGCTGAGGTTTGCTCATGGATCCACTGGACTCTGTTCCAGTAACTGCCACAGGATCTTCCAAGTCCACACCATAAACATTTTAAAAACTGCCTAAAAACTCTGCGTGAGGTAATCTGGAACATTTGAAAAGTTTATTTACACTGTATACCACATCTGACTCAAAAAACCCTGTTGCAGGATCTGGTAGCAGCTCCCAAGGCTTCCAAAATCATATATTAGCACCCAAAGAAGTGTAATTGTTGTTAAAAGATGAAGAATGAAAAAAAAAAGAGATAATTTTGAGTCAAGGCTGAACCACCAGCTCTCCCCCAGCCCGTGTGGAGCTGCTTCCCAGAAGGAAGAGCTTGTACCTGCTGCTTTAAGGCTTCTCCTTCTTCCCATTCCCTGACACTGGAGCTGACACAGGATGTGGAGGGCTGGAATAGCAATTTTCACAATGTTGTTTGCCAGAATTGTTGGATCCTCCAGTGAAAGAAAAACTGCGTCCGACTCAATCCTGGAATTCTCCTGCTCCTTCAGGGAATGCTTTGAGGAGAGAATTTTTGTTTGCTCCCAGTTTCCACTGCAGCCTGTGCAGAGGAGTTCTTGCTCTGTCTGCAGGGAGCTGAAGGAATCCCAGTGGAATGGCACAAGCAGGAATTCTGTGTGCCAGCCTGAGGAATGTTTTTCCTTCCCACACCTGGAGCCACGGGATGAGGCTGTCCCTCAGTTCCTTCCTTGCACTGCCACTTCCACCCAATTCCATGCAGAATTCAGCCTCTTGGAGGAAGATGTGCCTTAAAACCAAAGGGGTCTACACACTTCTGGCCAGAATAAAGATACAAATGAAATCAGAAAGCTGGGGAAGGTGGAAGCACCTCACATTGTGTCTAAACCAATGCCAGGATGCTGAGGACCACAAGAGTTACCTGTCCTTAAAAACATCAACCTTCAGCTGTCCTCACTAGCCAAGTTAATTTTCTATCTAAGTGAATTATGTATAATAATATTTACATATTTAAAATATAGGCAAAATTCTTTTTAAATTCCAGAAATCTCTATATGAATAAGTAGCTCTGATTCTGTAAGTTATTGATTTGGTCATGGCACAATTGTCAATAAGTTGTGTGATCCCGTGGTATGAACAGCTCCAGATGCAAAGGAGATCGTGGAGTAGGGAACTGCAGATCTCTGATGAGCCTTTTCTTAATGGTTTATTATCTTAACTAAATAAACCCTCCCCTTATAGAATCCTAACCCGGGATTAGATAAAAATACAAATATGTACAACGGGTGAAAAAGTAACACTACTGTAAAGGCCTTGGGGATTTTATAGCTCACACACTTTCCCACCTTGCAGTTCTCTAAAGCTCATGGTTCAGTAAACTGTTACAAACGTTTGCTGCTGCTCCCCACATTTCCTCCGCCCCACCAGCACGGGAGGGAGGGAGGGAATGCGGCAGCAGCCTCAAACTTTAGATCAAGTATTAGTAATTTTCACCAGCTTCACTTCCACAACCACGCTGATCCCTGCCTGTCCCATCACATGTTGTAGGCCACGTAGATGGGGTCCAGCTGATCCGCCAGGAAACTGTCCCGGAGGTGCATGCGCTGCTTCTCGCCGCGGGAGTTGATGGGGATGACGCCGGGGTCCACCACCACCACCACCCCCACGATCAGGTAATGCTCCTCCAGCACCACGTTGGTCACCAGAGGAACCAAATCCAGAGCCTCCTGCTCGCAGCCACACAGCTCCACCACCACCACCAGCAGGTTGGTCCAGGTGAACACGGCACTGAAATGACAAAGCAGAAACAACACAAAACCCAGCTGTTGCCACAAAGATCCAAAGTTTTCAGTTCTTTATCCTTAGATGGAGGTTCCCACCAGCCAGGGGTATGACTCACTGATGGCAACACAAAAAACCCCTGAATTTCCCTATTTTTTCCCAGATAGAGCCCTGCATCTTTGCCTAAACTGCTAGATGCCAGCAGGGCTGGGTGGCTCCACTCAGGACAGTTTTACCATTCAGCAATGCTCCTGTGGGTCCGGGACACCGAGGTCTCGATGTCGATGGGGTGGTAGCGCAGCCCCCGCAGCTCCAGGGTCTCATCCAGTGCTCCCACCACGTACAGGGCATCGTGGCGCTCTGGGAGGGGACAGGAGGTGCAATAAATGGAATTTGGATACAACAAATTGGCTCTCGTATAAGCTAAAGAATCCCAGAATGGTTTGCATTGGAAGGGACCTTACAGCCCATCCAGTTCCACCCCTGCCAGGGACAGGGACACCTTCAACCATCCCAGGGTGCTCCCAGCCTTGTCCAACCTGGCCTTGGGCACTGCCAGGGATCCAGGGGCACCCACAGCTTCTCTGGGCACCTGTGCCAGGGCCTCAGCACCCTCACTGGAAGGAATTCGTTCCAAATATCCCCTCTAACCCTGCCCTCTGGCAGTTTGAAGCCACTGCCCCTTGTCCTGGCACTCCAGATCTCTCTGCATCTTTCCTGCAGCTCCTTCAGCTGTGCCCAGGTGCAGCCCTTGGTTAAACCATGGAATGCCCAGGGGGAGCTGTGGTCAGCCGTGCCCACCTCCGCTGGCCGCTGTCAGCTCCGTGCGCCGCACGAAGCCCAGGTAGCCCGTGCGGGCCCAGAGCGTCTGCGCCGCGTCCCCGAAGCTCAGGCGGGTGTTGAAGTGGTCGGCCTGAAGGGTCTCGTTGTCGTAGATGGTGTAGTAGCCACTGGCAGTATGGGGGCTGTTCACCCAAATCTGTGCAGGGAGGGGAAAAGGGTCAGATCTCCATGCTGCCCACTGGAGCGTCTGCCCAATGCAGTGGGTAAAGGAACTGCAACAAGGTTCTGGTTTAATCTGTTGTTTTTCACATCAAAAACATTCAGCCCAATCTTACAAATACCCTGCAGAATCTTAAAAATGCATCTTGAGATGTACTCTTGCAGTAACTGTAACTGAGGATTCACCGAGTAAATAAACTGGATTTTTAACACGTCAAGTCCAAAACTGGATAATAATCCACCAACACAGATCAATATACTGGTGTGTAATCAAAGTAAGGAAAGCCAAATGTAAATTATACTATTTGGGAGCCAGTTTGCTAGATTTAGGGTGGAACAAGCTTCTTTTCAAGTGGGTTTTCTTTAAACTTGCCATTGGAATAATACCCAAATTCTGAATGCTCCTGCAATCTTACAAATGCCTGTATCACAGCTCCAAGCTGTCCCCCAGCAGAGAAAAGCCCAAGGAGCAGCAGGAAAAGGTCCCCAATGAGGAAAATCTGCACTTACCTCCCCAAGGTGAGAGTCTCCCAGAGGCCCTTTTGTCTCTGGATTGACAATGACCACTTTGACTCCAGGCAGGATCTAAAGAGCACAAGAAGAAATGTGCAATTCCTGTTGGATTATCTTCAGCATAATAGAACAGGGCAGGATTTCACCCGTGGCCATCACAAACAGAGATAAAACAGGCCAGGACAGGTACAGCAAGGCAAGATCAGGGGATGGACGTATTCAATGGCTCCAGGGTCACACAGATAAGATATTCTGACCTTGATTTTTAAGGACTCAGCTAAAAAACCACAGGAAAACCTCTTTCTGTTAAGTGATGAGGGAGTAAGAGCTACAGTAAATCCCAAATACAGCCTGATTTCAAGAATATCAGAGCCCACACTTCTGATATGGTTCAATTACTGCAACACAGACCAATTCCCCCAACAGCTTCAGCAAAACAAAACACGCTCCTAAATCAAGGGGTAATTCCTTATAAATCCAAGTGACTTTGCTGAGGGACAGTGTAACCAAGTGCCACAGGGCTGTCCTTCCCAGCAGCAGCACGAGGGCTGTGGGAGATGAGACATGGAATTACCTTCCCAGACTCGGAGAGCAGCAGGCTCTGTGGAGCTCCTCGTTCCACCAGACGGACTCTGAAGGTAAAGAAAAAACACTGTCAGGGGGAAAAAAAGAGCTGAAGTGCCTGGAGCAGTGTGAAAACTCAGCACCACTACAGGGTTTTGAATAGTTAATAAGCTGGTTTAAGTAAACTTACAGTACCTGTCATGTCTCAAGGATTTCAGGTCCACATACACCGTGGTGGGATCGGGCCCCGACGTTCCCTGAGGAGTTAGTATTTAAAAACCAGTGATGTATTTAGAGCAGTCAGGGTAATTCCTGCCTGAGCCCAGAAACATTTCCAGGGGTTTCCTGCAGCGAATTCCTACTCATATTCCCCCACCTTTGCAGCTGCACTAAGGGAAACCCTCCAGTCAGCAGGTGACTTTCTGGAACACCTGTGTGGGAAGCAGCCTTGAGGAGGGGGGAGACACCTCAAGCACCCTCTCAGGCACCAGCCTGGAGCAACCAGGCACTGTTTATGTGGGAATAAACAGCTCAGATTCATGTTTCACTTGTTCTGAGCATCTGTGATACGATTTGGCAGCTGAAAATGAGAGAAGCTGCTTCAATCTCGTGCCAGCTGTTCTCCACAGAGCAGATGTTGGGCTCCAGAAACGCGTGCGGACGGGAAGGGCAGAATACAACCCAGCCTGGCATCTGGAACCTGGTGCCAGGGACAAGGCAGAGCCCTGGGAAGCCTCACCTGTAAACAGATGGCCACGTTGACCCGTGAGCCGAAGGTGGTGCTCACGGCTCGGGACGACAGCCCGATGTCCTTGAAGAGCTTGGAGAAGGAATGGGTGAGGGCAACGCGCGGCCGCTCCTCCGCCACCACCACGCAGGTCCGCACACAGGACAGGTTAATGCCTCGGGCCTGCACACAAACACGAGCCACAGGACTGCAGCTGCTCACCTGTCCCCTCTCCACAAGTTACATTTGCTTCTCATCCCTTGAAATTACTCAGCAAATGCAGGACAAACTCACTCCTTGTGTTCCAAGTTACTTCCCCTCTTTCTGGTTCTGTTTTCAACTACAAATCGTGTCTGCCCAGAGCCTGGAAATGCAGCCAGAGCAAGACATGGGCTGAGAGTGCCCCCTCCTCTGCCCCAGCTCTCAGCAGAGCTGCTCAACTGAGATTACACCTCTGAGTCACTGCTCATACAGATGGAAACCAAACCCAGGCAGAATAAAGTCATCATCCACTAGGATGGCACTGACTCTTCAACAACACTGGGGCCTGGATCCATGATTATTTCTGTGGTGAATGCCCTGACCAGCCCCAGGCAGGAGCTCCCATGTGCTGCTCACCTGGTGACACAGCCCAGGCACCTGCAGAGCTCTGTGCCAGCCAGAGAACAAGGCTGAGCCTTGATCTCACAGGGCCACTATTCCAGGAAATCCCAGGGAAAAAGCCACCTCAGGCATGGCATGGAGCTATTTTTTCCCTTCTCTCATCTCCAAGGAGAACACACCTCCATTGAGCAGCTCTCCTGACATGTGCTTTCCATCATGTGCTGGTCTGAGCTCCACTGCAGACTGTTACATAAGGAATCTGCTGCAGAGCAGTGCAGGATCCTCCCTGCTCAGGGCTGCCCTGACATTCCCTGGCAGAGCTCCCTGCACTGCCAGAGCCCCCTGCTCCTTCCCAATCCTCTCCTCTCCTGGAGCTGCAGCTTTTGGAGATTTGCTTTTGGAGCACCTCTGGCCTGGAGACTTGTGCAACAGGAAAATTTGTATTTAACAATCACATCGCTTTGCTTTACTACCAGTTTCCCTAATTTATATCATGTAACACTCAGGAAACGTTTCTTACCTTTAACATTTCAACTTGGTTTCCAAGTCCCTTTGTACACAGTTCCATGACTGAATAGGAACAGAAAGTGTCCCTTATTTTATACTGGCTGACAGTAGATAACCAGAGAAAAAGATTGGATTCCAGCTCCATAGGAGGAATTAAAACTGACTGATGTCCAGAATACACACTGTGAAGAACATTAAGGGAGAAAACATTTTAGTGAAGCTTGTAGTTACCTTTAAATTAGCATTTACTGTATTTGCACATTACATTCCTGCTAGTCCAAAGGAAGGTTGTGGGACTGCAGCTGAGGCAAACTAGTGCAGCAACATTTTAAAAATGCAACTTACTGTACAAGAATAACAATTTATCCACACACAAACACACACTGACAGTGAAGGAAGAGAACTGGCTCAACCCTACACAGAACAAAAGCTCCCTTATTGCAACATGTAATCAAGGAAGAAAGGGAAGAGAAACATTCTGAAGCCAGGAATATTTGGCAGCACAAACACACATCATCAAGATGGGATTACATCTTGCTAATCTGCAGCAAAAGAAAGGTGTTGTTGTCAGTTCCAAGGCAAGTTCCCCCCCTACAGTAAATGAAGTCATTCTGTAATGTCAGCACGTCTGCAAGTACCCCCAGAAGGAGCCATCTCCATTCACACCCAGCCAGGATTAACCTGCCCTACCTGCAAAGGCACCAGAGCACGAATCCCAGCCCGCAGTAGGGGTCCAGACAAATGGCAATCTGCCGCGAGGAGTAGAGCTCACACTGGAGCTTGATGGCCCTGCACAGGCCACTGACAGCAGCGTGGGACATCTGCAACACAGGGAGGGACACTGCTGCAAGGCCAGGACACCCCAGGATCCCCCACCACGGGCAGGTCATGGAGAGCTGGGGTGGAGACAAAGCCATGGTGTGGCTCCTGAGCATCCACAGCAGATGCAGAGACTGCAGAGCCCTGACACCAACAGCTCAAGTTGGAGCTGCAGTTGTTGGAGTTCCACCTCACCATGAGGAAGAACTTTCCATGGAGGTGGCAGAGCGCTGGAACAGCTGCCCAGGGTGGTCGTGGAGTCCTTATCTCTGGAGACATTCCAAACCCACCTGGGCATGTTCCTGTGTCACCTGCTCTGGGTGACCATGCCTTGGATTGGGGGATCTCCAGAGGTCCCTTCCAACCCCGACTATCCTGTGATTCCAGCTCCAAACACACATGAGCATTAACAACAGTCTAAGGCTTTCCTGTTTAGTTTCTTATCCTCTTTTTTCTGACACCTATTCTGCTCTTGGTGGAGGGCAGCAGAGCTCAGCCCTCCAGGGGAAGGCAGCAGCAGAATTCCTGATCCCACTTGGAGTCCTGTTTTCCCCCACAGCTGAACTAACTCAGTGAACTGAAGCCCACAGCTCTGTCAGAAGAAAATCGGGGTCTTTGTTTAAGCTCCAGGCTGGAGGTGGAGGTCAAAGGGAGTGGCTCAGAGGTCAGGCAAAGACAGGACACAAATCCATCTCCTAACCAATTACTATACCTTTACTCCTGTGAGCATGCCTGTTGTGGAAACACTAAAATCTAGATATGCCAACATTTCGGGTGTGGGTGGCTTATAGATCTGGGCCAGCCGCTTCCTGGGCAAGTCATCTGTGCAAGAGAGAAACAATGGGTTAATTTTGGTCACTTCTGGTATTTGAAAGGAGAACACAACTTTCAAAACACCAGAGATGGAAGATAAAGCTTTCTATTAATTTTATTTCCAGAAGAGACAGGCTAGTGTATGGCAAAACTCCTGCCAAAGCTCCCACATAGAAAATTATTTATTCTCAGGAAGAGGGAGAAAAGACCAACTTGCCCTTGTCTTAAGCAGATTAATGTTGTCTCCAGCAATCACTGCTGTCACTGCAGTCACTGCCCACGCACAGCTCAATACATAAGAGCTCTCAGTGGCACATCTTGGATAGCTTTTGCACATATTCAAACAAATTTTTGAGAGCCACTCAGTGAAATGGGGGACAGTCCCTCTGAAGTCACCAGTCACCCTCCACAGAACTCCAAGGAGCCTCCTGGCCCAGGGAGCTCACCTGTGTCGATGATGGTTGGCCAGGTTTTCACATCCACAGCACCAGCTGCCTCTCTGGACTTGAGCAGCCTCATCAAGGTCTGTGTTGTGAGGATGCAGGCGGCTTTGCTGACCTGCAGGGATGAACACCCACTCAGACAAAGAGGCAAGAGCATGTCCCAGCAGCACTGCCACTGCAAGAGCTGATCTTCAGAGACCATTTCATCATCTGCAGCCAATTTCTTTCAGCAAGCCTGAATTCCTTTCTCTGGCTTTTGCACACTCTGCTCTGTTTCACCAAGCCCCAGTGCAGCCCAGCCTGCACAGACCCTGCCAGAACCTCTGGAGCAGGTGAGGAGGTGCCACAGCAAGACCCAGCTTTCTTCCCCCTGGTGTCTCCTCGTTACTGGGCTTGGGAAGTGACTTATCTGCAGGATCTGGACTTCCCCAGCACTAAGGAGTGTCAAGGTGAAATTCTGGGTGGCAACACCATGTGGGTGCTCTCAGAAAGCACCCGCACTCCGTCTGTGAGGAGGGGATTCTCTCTGGCATTTTATAAATGAGAACTCTGTCCCTCAGCTCCAGGATATGCCTCGATCCTGCTCACACAGACACCACGAGGCTGGTCAGCTGTGTCACCTTGAGGCTGGAGCATCAGTGTGACTCCTGTGTCACCCCTGGAGCCTGTGACTGCTCCAGCACAGTCCCTGTGACACACATGTCACTCCTGTCACTCCACCCCTGTCACTCACCTCCACGATCATCCTCACTGTGGGCAGCGTGGCCACCAGGCTCTGGGCGTGGGGCGGGCGCACGGTGACGGGGACACAGCCCGAGTACAGGCAGCCGTAGAAGGCCGTGATGAGCTCGATGCCTGCAAGGACACGAGGGCTGCACTGAGGGACACCCTGGGCACAACAGGGCACTGCTGCTCCTCACGTGGGGGACATTTCACAGCACAGCTGGGCAACAGCAGCAGCCCCGCACCAAGGGCAGCACGAGGAAGCTGAGAAAGTTTGGGACAGGGAATGGAGAAAGCAAAAGAACCACACAGGAAACCCTGTCCATCACACAGGAAAAGAACATCAGATGGCTCAAAAGCCAGTCAGGACACACCCCTGAGCACCTCTCACCAGCACTGGGTGCCTTTCCTGTGTTTCCAGATCCCAGTGAGGTTCCCAAGAAAGGCCAGGCTGTGTTTCCCCAGCGGGACTCACTCACCAGGAGGATAGAGAAGCACCACATTGTCTCCTGCATTGAGATGGCCTTTGTCACACAGCACTGATGCGATTCTCTCAGCCTTTTTGTGCAGCTGGAGGCAGGTGGCCGTGCACACAGTGGTTCCCTTGAAAGGAGACAAAAATGCTCTGAGCAGGGGCTGGCACAACACAAACTGGCTGCTCTGAGACCAACCCAAGCTTGCTGGCTAGCAGGAGGCTACAGCTACGAGTTATCTCTACCTAGAGGCTGCTGGCACCCAGGAGCCACTCATCCACTACAGTATCAAAGAACAGAGGTGCAGTTAGAGCTGCTCTAGAAAATTCTACCTTCCAGGGAGTCAGTTCAGGTCTTCTTGCACCAGAACCGTGCCAGAATATACTCAACACCATTGATAGGGATGGTGGCACCAAGGGATACACCATTAACTGATACAGGAACCAGTGGGACCTACAAACACGCTCAGTTTTAAAATGAAGTGTCAAACCATGGGACTCATTTGCTGAAGGGACCTAGAGGGTCAAAGGGACGAGTTTTAAGTTACAAATCTATGGGGAAAATTTGATACAGAGGCTTAAGAGAGGCACTGCAGAGGGCAAAAGATTCTGAAGACTCTCCAAGTGGCACTGGATGACACGTGTCCCTTAAAACCCAACAACGCAGCTCTGACTGTACCTTGGCATTCAGTAAAAGGAAGAGTGGGTGGTCAGGAGTTGCTTGAGCTCTCCACTGCAACACCTCTGTCAGGAACTGGTGCTGCAAGAGACAGGCAGGAATTCAACACCAGCTTCTCCTTCAGTGTTTCCCACTGCTGCCCTGCACCCAGGAGGGGAAACTCCTTCCTATTCTCCAGCTGTCACAGCCACTGATTTACCTTTTTAACTAAATCATTGTCTTCTATTTGACCCAGATCTCTCCCAGAGGCTTGAGCGATTCTCTTCCCAGCAACCAGGTTCCCCACCATCACAGAGGCAGGGCCCACACCTGTGGAGAGACATCAGCACTTTGGGAAGGAGCAGAGCAGAGGTACAGAGAGCCCCTGCAGGATCCCAGTGCTCCTGGCAATGAGGCCTGAATGGAGTTCAGCAGGCATTGCTGGTCTCTATTCATCAGGAGGGACAATCCCAGTGAGTTCAAAGGTGGGAATCAAAATTCCTGACTAACACATGCAAAGAGAGGCCTGGAACATGCCCCAGCCACGGGGCACAGGACAGACTCTGGTCCCCAGCACGTGGGACAAGGAGTGGGACATCACCCAGGGCTGAGCACTGAGCCCCAGTTCAACAACACCATCCAAAGGGGTTCAGGTTACCTGGCTGTTTCTGCCTGGGCTTTGGCAAGTTTGTCACACACGTGTGTGGGCACATGAGGATGTTGCAGGGGTGCAGAGAGCCCTCCAGAAAGTGCTGTTTGGTCTGGGAGATGTGGATCCCTCCCAGCGGGGTTTTTGGCAATGTGTTGGCTGGCACGAGAGCGAGGCAGTAAACACCCACTTGGTGAATGCTGTCGATTGCCTAGAGAAAGGAGAGATGGTCACTGGCACTCCTGGCACTGCTGGACACACTCTGCTGCTGCTGGTGCACTGCAAGACAAACCCCTGGACGTCTGAGTCCATCACTGACATCCCACTTGACCTTGGTGCCACCAGCGACTCCTGCAGTGAGCCTGAAGTGCTGGGCACATCCCTGCCTTTACATCCATCTCACAGACACCAAACCCATTTTTAGATCTTTCATGACCAAAATCCCAGAATACCCACAGCTGCCTGATGAATCACAGGATTCTGATCTCAGGATTGCATCCATCTGTCTGCTCTGAGCCATCACACTCTGTTCCTTCCTGCATTCAGGCATCTGATCAATTATTCAGAGCACCAGGTACTTCCCTGACCTTCCACCCCAGCCTGCACACTTCACTCCCTGAATGCCATTCCTGGAATGACACACATGCAGTGCAGGCAGCTCTCAAGGAAGTAGCTGCTACTCATTCTTTGAGGACCACACTCATTCAGCTGTTCTGGCCTTTCCCTGATCACTTGGTCCCTGCTGAAAATGCATCTCCAAAGGAAAGGGTGGTTTTAAAGCCAAACTCTGAGCTCCACACGATCCAGACTAAAAGCAGAACTCCAAAGTTTGAGCACGGATCTGCTTTGCAGTTCCGAGACTGCCAGAGCCCCTCTGTTCTCCCAGGACCGTCATGGAATCCCAGACTGGCTGAGGAATTTCTTCCCAAAATTTAACTTAAATTTCTCCTCTTTCAGTTTGAAGCCATTCCCCTTGTCCTGTCTCTCCAGTTCCCTCAGGACACAACAGAACAGCCTGGGCACAGCTTGTGACCCTGCACAGACACCCTGTGCCAAGAGGGATGCAAAGCCTGTGCCACCCCCACCCCTGGGCTCACTCCGTGGGGCCATGGGTGGCCCCTGCTCTGCCCACATCCCAAACCAGCAGGATTTCCCTGGCTGTACCTGCAGCACCCTGCTCATCCACTGGAAGCTGTCCTCCTCAGATGCATCTGGCCTCTGCTCCGCCACCACCACGATCCTCTCGTCGTAGAACACGGACACGGAGAACACGGCGATCCTGGGGAAAGGGCAGAGCCACACTGCACACAGGCAGCCAAGGAGAGACTAAAGACAGGACTTGTTCAAGTAACCATTGGGCAAAAACAAGAGAAAGAGCATCAGACAATTAACACTGAGTCAAAAGGAAAGACTGGGAAGTGTTTAAGGGGTTAATTCCACTTTCTGATGACATTTCCACATGGCACAGTCCCCCGTTCTCCCAACCTGCTGTCACATTCTTGTTCCAACTTCTGGCAAAGCACAAATGAAAGGAGATTTAAAGGCACCTACATAATGGTTTAAAATCTCTCACTAAGTCTTGGAGATATGAGCTCCAGCCCTGCCTGAAGAGCTAGAAAATTACATCCACAACTGCTAAATAAAAACCAAATATCTCTGGACGTTAATGAAACTCTTCCTTGCTGCACCAGCCAGCAGCTAACGACTGCAACTCTGCAGAGACAGAGAATTAATTTCTCTATGTGGCTGACTTATCTTGTTACTTGACTGCTTTCCCTGAAGTGCAGACTTGATGAGAAGCCAGGCTGGATAGTGGGAAAAAGATCTGTGTTGGGCAGGATCAGGGCAATTACTACCTAAACCAAAAATACGTTTACTGAGCTACCAAAGAGAAATCCAACAAAGTACTGAAGCTTCTGTTTCGCTTTATGACATGCAGCAGCTCATGGGGAGGGAGAAGGTTTCTTGTGCTGACCTTCCTCTGTAAACTGTTTTGATGGACTCCACGGCCAGCCCGGTGGCCACGATGTCGTCAGCGTTGTGCCTCCTCCCGCTCACCGTCAGCAGCCCGTCCATCTTCCCCACCACGAACACCAAACTGCCCTGCAAGACAAGAGGCAGCTGTGAGGAGCCCTGAGTTCTCTCTTCCCACACTCCTCCCTCCCAGAAACCCTCCCTGGACGCTGCAAGGCAGAGCAGTGCAGGCTCCAGGGTTTCTCACGTACAGGACCGACGAATCCCAGCAAGCCGGAGCGCACGAAGGGCACGTCCCCCACGGGAGAGCCAGAGGAGTTCACGGGGATCACCTGCAACACAAGGGGACACTGGAGCAAAGGGGCCTGGCAGGGTGGGAAATGCCCCATCACAGCCTGAGCCCAGCTCACATTGTGGTATTAAAGTCAAAAAAAGCTGTTAAAGCTTGAGCTCCCTGTATTTAACAATGTAGTTACAAGTATATTTAACTCTTATGACCTAACACCATCACATTGTAAGTGAGAATATTGTAAGAATATTTCCTCTATGATTTTAACAAACTCACCACAAATCCATTTCCCACAGTCTGAGGAGAGAAAAACCTTCCCCACCCCAAGAGCTGCACTTAGAAATGAGTGAAAGAAGAGGAGATGGGGAGGGAACCCTCGGTACAGCAGGGTGGGAGATGTTTATGGAAGGGATGCTGAGTATCTCTAACTGCAAGGAGCTTCCCAGTCCAAGTTTTTAAAAAACAACAGTAACACTCCAGTTACAAACCCAAGGGGCTACATAAGACCGCCAGTTTTACACAGAAAATGGGGCAGGAAAGATGCATTCTGCAAGACATACCTCAAAAGTATTCTTTGTGACCCCTGCCAGCCCATAGTACATCATTCCTCCTGCTCTGGAGCTCACACAGATTTCACCAATCTCGTCTGTTTTACAGAGCTGGGGTGGCCCATCTGGCTTCACTATACACATAATGCCTAGGACAAACCAGGCTTTATTAGAAACAGCTCCCAACCTTTGCCCTGCGTGAGAACCAACGTTTAATTGTGGCAGAAAAGGCTGAGCCTGGCACTGCCCTACCGCTCCCACACTGAGGCTGATATGGGAGAGAACACTGACCCATTCTGCTCCTAAAGTATCCCCAAAAACACCTCTCATGAGCCTCCAGCCTGTTTTTACCTCCTGGCATCACGTGCCCCACGTCCTGGACAGTGAGAGCAGAGTTTTTATCTTCAGTGTTGACCCGGATCACCCCAAAACTCAGCCCGTTCATGGACAGGATGGCTCTGCCTGGCAAAGGGGCCCCGGGGACTCCAGGCCTGGGAAGGAACAAAATAAATAAATAAATAAATACACTCCATCAGGCACCCAGGCTTGGTGTTAGACTCGGATGGACACGGCACAGCAACAGAAATAGGTGTACTCAGTGTCTCTGCTTTGCAGAATCATTTCAAACTGTGATGGCAGCAGGGATCCCCACCCAAACTTTCAATCCCTAAGGAATTGTTTTCTGGGAGCTGCAGCTCCTCTGCCAGCTCATTATCTCACCCCGTGGCAAACCCCAGCTCCCAGGCCACATGATTGCAGGGCTGTTTCTTACAGCAGGCAGCAACGGACAGACACAGAGTATGAGAATGTCCAAATGATCTCAAATCTCATCTCAGATTCAGAACACCTCCCATGCTGTGTCAATCAGGAGGAGGAAGAGCAGAGCTCAGGCACTGCTGAGCTGTCACACACCTCAGAAATCACTTGGATCTCAGGAGGGAGGTTTAAAGCTCAGCGACTTGAGCACCTGAGCACACACAGTAAATGTCAGAGGAGTTTATTACATGCTTAAATCAACTAGGACCAACCCAAGTGTGAACAAAGCCCAGGCTGGATGACTCAATCTGTTACCTCCGGATTGCGACAGTCATCGCTTCGGGGGAGGTGGCACAGGGACAGATCGCCTCTGGTTTGAGCCCGTGGCTCTGAAACAAGCTCAGGAAGGCATCACAGGAGGAAACAGACCCTAGGAAGAAAGAAAAGATGTCACAGGACTTCACAGAACTTGATTTCATGCCCATCTACAGGAAGAGTCAGGGGGAGGGTCTGGGAAACTCCAGGAGGAAGCAGACTCAAGTTGTGCTGGGGAGGTTTAGGTTGGACATTAAGGAGAATCTCACTCAAAGGATGGTCAGGCATTTGAACAAGCCCAGACTGGATATTCAGACACTGGATTCTGCCCAGAGCAGTGGTGGAATCACAATCCCTGGAGGGATTTAAAGGACGTGTGGATGTGGCGTGGGGACAGGGTCTAGTGGTGAACATGAGTACCTGAGCACATACAGTAAATGTCAGAGGAGGGCAGGACTGTCAGGGTGAAGGGCTGGGTTCAATGGTCTCAAAGGTCCTTTCCAGCCTGAACAATTCCCTGATTTTATAAACTCTCCCTTTTCCTGCTTTGCAGGATCTCTCCCAACCCAAAGGATGGCAGCACAGAAACTCCCTTGTGCTGTCCCAGCCCAGAGCTCCTCAGAAGCCCCCAGGGGAGCTGCTCCTGCTGCCAGGGGCTGCAGTGAGGGGCCTGGGACAGGGCAGGGGACACTCACAGGGGTTGGCGCCGTCGGTGACGATCAGCATGCGCAGGGAGCTCAGGCTCACGTCCCTTTGGTCCCGATGGGCCATCATGGCCCAGTGCAGGTCTCTGCACTTCACCAGAGCAACCTTGGCTGCAACCAACACAGAAACACCACCTCAGGACAAACCAGAGCCTTCCAGGAGTTACTGTCATGTAACTCACATGGTCTAAGACCTCCAAATGAGGGAATTCTCACCTAAGCAAGGAAGCCTTCAATAACTGAGACAGCAGTAACAGCAAACCCAACACTCAGTGGCATCTGCTTTGGCACTGCCACCACCTGAGCCAGGGTCTGTCATCATCACAGCCCCTCCTCCAAAGGACATAAATCATTATCACCCTCTGAAAGCCCTCAGAGAGGGCTCCTGCTGCACTCTACATTTTCTTGGCTTCATAAAAGAAACTGGCTCCAAGTCACAAGGTCCCCATCATGCTCCCCACCACTGACATGGCATTAGGACTTTGTGCACAGAAATAAATGGCAAAGTCCCCTGCCCTCCCAAGCTGTCACATTCCTGTTCCAGGTTCTGGAAGGTGACCAATGCAAGGAGTTTTACAAGTATCTACACGACTCGGGGCTTAAAATCTCCTGTGGAGTCTTAGACACCTGAGCTCCTGCCCTGAGGATCTAGAAAATCCTACCTAACACTGCAAAATAAAAATCAACTACCTTTGGACATCAGTGAAACTCTTGACCCTCGAGATTTGTCATGGAAGAGCAAGCAGGATTTAAGGCATTTGAGACTTTAATGCCCCTCACTGATGGATGCTGAAGTTGAGGATCACCTCGAGTTACCTTTGTGGGCGTGAACCCTCTGCACCCACGAGAGAGGACAGGTCTTCATCACTGAGTAGGGCACACTGATAGTGTGCAGCTTGTTCATTACATTCTGAAAAGCAGGAGAAAGATTGTTAGGAAAGGGATCACAAACCTTTCATCGAGTGGTCAGAAATAAGAGTCACCCTCAGTGCCCATCAGCTTCCACCCCATCATGAACTGTCAGAGGTTTAGTCAGGATGATTCTGTCGTTCCCCCAGAGAACTGGCAGGGAGAAATGGTTATTTTAACAGGTGATGGTCCCCAGCCATGGACTTAGATCCACGTTATCACAGAATCATGGAATTCTGGAATGGGTTGGGAGGGGCCTTACAGCCCATCCAGCCCCACCCCTGCCCTGGACAGGGTTACCTGCCACTGTCCCAGTGCTCCCAGCCCTGTCCAGCCTGGCCTTGGACACTGCCAGGGATCCAGGGGCAGCCACAGCTGCTCTGGGCACCCTGTGCCAGGGCCTCACACCCTCACAGGGAGAAATTTATTCCAAATATCCCATCTAATCATCACTCTCTCATTAAAGAGAGCTCTGGAACATTCCAACTCACCGTCAGAATACCATGCCACAGCCCTGCATCCTTCTTAAAATCCAGCACATTCACAATGGTTTCACCTGGGAAAAGGAAGGTGAAGCTGTCAGGTGCCATGTGCCAGCTCAGCTGTGCCCATCACTTCTGCTGGATGTGCACAGGGGTGGAGCTGTCACTGCTGTGTCAGAGCTGCTCCTGGGGCAGCCCAGGATTGCACAGCTACAGATCAGAGCTCCGTGCCACGCAGAGGAGCAGCTGCACCCCCATTCCTGAGCAGGACACATCCAGAAAGCTGCAAGGAAACCACACTCCAGCCTGAAACGTCCATCAGCAGGGCAGGAAGGGTCTGAAGCTCATTATGCACCAGCAGTGAGGGAAGGGGAGCCAGAGAACATCACTGAAATCACTCTCAGCAGTGATGGGCGCTCAAGTGATGGATTCCAAAAGGCAAACTTTGCATTTTAAAGCTCTGTGACCTACAGCTCCACAAATAGTTTCACTCATGATGTAGGGATTAGCTTGATTTACAAGGCAGACCAGAATTGTTGGGAAATGCTCCATTTTTCATTCATTTGCTCCTCTTTTGGTTCACCAGAACAGACTCAGTAACTTCACAGTTAAATGAATGACAGGGAAATGACATGAATCCCACTTTTTATTCCTCTTCATTGTGGCAGTGAAAATTATGCAGTTTTGGATGGAAAAATATCACAGACAATTTTGAATTTTGGGGGGAGAATTAATCTGCACTTTCAAATTGTATTTATTTATTGAAGTAAATACTGGTTCCTCAGAGACAGCTGCTAAAGACACGAGAGGCACCCACTCGATGTGGTTCACTCTTTTGATGCCCTGTGCCCTCACTCACCTTCAGAGTAGTTGCAGGCCTGGGACAAGGCTTGGCAGTGAGCCAGCATGGCCACACGGGACACGGTGACACCCATGACACTGCCCTCCTTGCTGGTCTTGTACTGCACAGGAGACAAGAGAGCCAGGAAGGAACTTCAATCACAGAATCCACGTGGACATAACAAGTTTTCTCTAAAGCTGCTGAGACAAACCCAAAACCCATCTGTGTGAAAGCTTAGACCCGAGATGGTTGTGGTGGCACACGAGGAAAATCTCCATGGAGATGGGAGAAAAAATGAATGTGTTTGTGTTTATTCCACTGTCACTGCTGCTCACCACATCTCTTCCTGCTCCTGTATGGAACTGAAAAGCCAATCTGTGATTTCAGGATGGCTGAACCACCACTTAAACTCTTGCAATCCCTACAAGAAGCCTTCTGGCATGGGAACAAAAACCAGCATTACCAGCAAGAAGAGAGAATTCCAACTGCTGCAGGCTCAAGCACTGGCAGAAATGGGTGTTACCAAGCACCACCTCAGAGCTCAGCTGCCTCCATCCCTCACCTCTCGGAACAATAACCATTCTCCAACTTATTCTGAGCAGTCTCAAGGCCACAGAGGGATTCAAACCTGAAATGAGCCTCACAGCAGGATGGAACAGTGAAAGACTTGTTTCAGTGGCAGGGAAGTTTAAGGCAGTGAGGTGAAACTCTTCTCTCTCTGGTGATTAGAACATTAAATTCAGCTCACGGAAGGTGCTTTCTATTCCCCATTCACCACTTACCTCAATATATGCTGGCTCAGTTCCTGCTGCTGAGATGTTGGGCTGCCAGTCCTTGGGAGATTTGGAGAGATATTTTGAATCTGTCACAACCCATTTGAGTCTGGGCCAACCTGGAGCCAAAATTAAACGGTACATTAATATCAGTTTATTTATTGAGGGATTTATACTCTGCAAGAATACACCAAACCCCATCATTTGTCCAAGTTACACAAGCAGAACTCCAAGCCAAGCCCAGCTACCAGCCAGAAGGTTCATCTCGTTTCTCATCAGGGAGCTCAGTGGGCAACAAGGTACTTCCTTTCCTCAGGGAAGATCCCTGCAGCATTCCTAAATAAAAATTTCCAGAATAAAACTGCCTTGGAACCTGCCAAATGCCACTGAAGGGGCCTGAGCAGAGCCCTGACTTGGGAGGTGGCTCCTTGTGACCCCCAGAAGAGCAGAGCAGCAGTGCCAGGCTCCATCTCACCACAAACACAAACCCTGCAGCATTCTGCTGATGATGGCATCAGGAGCTGCCCCTTTGCCCCCCAAGTGCCTTCAGAGCCCTGACAGCTCCTCTGAGATGGTTCAGCTGCAGCAGAAGCACAATCAAAAGCCAACCTATGAGCAATTCACCTTTAAACTGCACGATTTCTCCGTTCTGGGTTTTTGGGAGCCCTTTCAGACACACTTCAGTGGTGAGGGCCAGAGCAATGCCACAGCTGCCCAGCAGGAAGCCAATCTGCTGCCCACCAGCGTCCTGGGGGAAGAGGACAAAAGTCACTCCTGTTCAAAGGTGACAAAAGTCAGCTGTCCCTTACCAAAACCCAGGTTTGACAATGCTTTGGGGACTGGGGGAAGGAATGGCAAGGAAAAGAAGGAAACAACCCATTCCCACACACACTCACAACCACAGAATCACAACTGGGGCGAGCTGGGGGGTGGGAGGTGTCCCTGTCCTGGCAAAGGATGGAACTGGATGGTCTCTAAGGTCCCTTCCAACTCAAATCACCCTGTGACCCCATGAAATACTGGCAAGGTTAAAAAGCGCTGGGTGTGAAATCCAGGGAAAACAAGTGCTCCTGCCCAGCACCCAGGCAGGGAGCACAGCCCTCCTCCTGGCATTCATGGAAACCCAGATACTGCAAAGAGGAATCGAGAGGCAAAAAAGGCAAAACGTGCAATTACACTGGAATAACGAGACTTCTCCATCCCCTGGAGCTAATCTGTGTTGCACAAGGATAAAACGAGGAGACTCGCTCAGAAACTGATTGGGCAAAGGCTGGAGAAGTTTTAATTTTGTATTTGGTTGCTATAGCAGTCTGTCACAGTGCAGAGAATGAAATCAAAGCTCTGTGAGTCCCTGAGTGCTCCCAGCTCGCTGCCACCTCTCCTGCCATTATGTTTGCCATGAGCCTCTTGTTTTTGTTTCCTCTTATGAATCCTACAGCTCTTGACACAGCAATAATCCTGGTAAGGGTAAAGAAAACACTCTGTTGAGCAAATAATTTCTAAAAAGTGCCTCCAAGTCTTCAGGAACACTGAGCACCTCCATCTCCAGCAAAATCAGAGCCTGGAAGAGCTCAGCAAGGCAGGATTGAACCAGATCCACACTATAATCTGTTCTGTATAAATTATTTGCAGTAAGGAAGTGAAGACTGCATCATTTAGGAGAATTGACCATCTCCAGCTGCTCAGCACAGCTCTGATCAATATGTTTTTCCATTTTTAAATGCCATCCCAGGCTCCCAAAGGCCCTTGCTGGTACAGAGCTGCTCAGGCAGCAGCTGGAGGCTGTGAAATGCTGTCAGAGGCTGATGGCCTGGCTTGGTTTCCATCCCACATCACTGCTCCAAGTTCCATCAACGTTACCTTTCTGGTTAGAGGTACCTCTATAGGCACTGGGATCACTTCTGCCAGCAGACAGCCATAAAATGCCACCATGAACATCACGGGGTCGTTGTTGGGATACACAAGGGCTACCTGCAACCCACAAGTTACAATTTCAAAACCCAGATCCAGGGTGACTGGAACTCAGAAAACTCGGTGTTATTCCCATTCTTCCTCACACAGAATGTATGGAATGTGCCCGAGCTCCTCACACAGTGCCCAGGCACAGCCAAGACACAGAGATCAAACCCTGCATTCCCCTCAGAGCTGTGGGCTCTTCCTCAGGTGTTATTTCAAAGCCCAGAGCCAAGAAGCTGCTCACAGAGGAGCCAAGACCCCTGAAACATCACACCAATTTCTGTCCCAAGCAGCCCTGTCCCTGGGTCAGAGTCTCACTGTGGTGTCTGTGGAAGGTTCCAGCCCCCAAGCCCCTGGTTTTACTCCAGAGGGAGAAGCAGAGAGCCCCAGAAGCATTACCCTGTCTCCAGGTTTTAACACAGGCTCATTTTTGGTCCCCAGTTTATTAAGCAGGGTGTAGGCCAGCTTGAGACTTCTGCTCCACAGTTTGCCTGCAAGAGAGAGAACACAGACCTGCAGAGCTCTGGATGGAGCAGCACAAGGGAACAGCTCCCACCCTGGCTGTTTTGACCACCCCCAGTGGTAAAATCAGTTCCACCCCTGCTCTGGCTCCAACCCTGGCACAGAGCAGGAAGGTTCTGGCAGCCCCTCCGAACCCACAGGGCCCAACTCACCATAGGTGAGGGTATAAACTGGTTTTCCTGTCACGTCCAGGGCTGTCAGGCAGGGACACTTGGCCTGGGTGGTCCCCCAGCGCTGCAGGGCTGCTTCCAGGGCAGGAGGCCAGTTACAGACCACTCCCAGGGGCTCTCCCTTCACCGGCGTCATCTGCCGGCCCTCGGGCTTGGGCTGGTTCGGGTCGGGCTGGGGAACTGAGAAAACTCAATGTATTTCTGTGTCTGCTCTGGATTTCTGATACAATCCAAGTAAAACAACATTCCCCGGCTTTGCCCCTTTGTCACCTGGCAGGTCAGTTTGAAATAAACTGAAAATAAACCTGAAGGAAATGAGGAAAAGCATCTAACAACCCATTCCATCCCACTTCCTTGGAAGTCTTGCACAAAACAAGACACCATGAACAGAGGCTTCTCACAGGATGTTGTTCAAAGGTGCTCAGCACATCAGGAAGGAAAGGAACACAGAACTGCAGAAAAGAAAACCTTACAAAATAATGCTGGAACGAAATTACCAGTGAGGACAATCCCCTTTGAGAAATTAAATCAAAGTAGCCTAAGCAAACGAAGGGGGTTGAAAAATCTATTAAAATATTATTTTAAGAAGTTTATAGTGTTGAGGGGGTCCCCCAAAGCTCAGCAGAACAGCAGATTACTTCAAACACTGGTTTTGTGTCAGACTCTTCATGGAGGCTGCTGCAAACAGTGAATCTGAGTCAACCCTGAGAGCAACAGCACAAAGAACTCAGTATCTAATTGTAACAAATGTGCACAAAACCATTGTTTCTGCTATTACCTTCCACAATTTCTTCAAAATCATCCACAAAGAATTCTTTCAGGGGTGGTCTTTTAGGTCTTTTCAAGGTGTTCAACAACTGCTGGATTTTTGTGGAGACTCTGCTGCTCACAGGAACACCTGGAGGGCAAGAACAGAGCTCTGAGTCCAGTCCTCCCCTGGCCACCTGCAGGGATCTGAGACTCCACCAGCTCCCTGGGCAGCTCCAAAGCCTGACCACCCCATCCATGAAGGAATTCCTCTGGAATGCCAGCACCACACCTGCAGCACAGCCACATCCTAATGCTCACCATGCCAAAACCACTCCAATGCTGTGAAGAGCTTAGGAACAGGAGACTCAGGGGTGCCCTCATCACTCTCTACAAGCCCTGAAAGGTGCCTGTGCTCAGGTGGGCTTGGGCTCTGTCTCCAGGCACTAACAGAAGGAGACGACACAGCCTCAAGCTGTGTCAGGGACATTTAGGTTGGATATTAGGAAAAAGTTTCTCATGAAAAGAGTGATCAGGTACTGAAATGGGAAATGGTGGAGTCACCACCCCTGGATGTGTTTAAAAAAAGCCTGGATGTGGCATTAGGGCATGGCTTGGACTCCATGATCTTGAAGGTCTCTTCCAACCCAGTGATTCTGTGAATTCTGTGAATTCTGGGATCGGGCAGAGCTGGGAGAAGAGCTGGTGTGATTGAAGCCCCTCTGGGCCCTGCTGCACCCCCAGGTGCCCAGGTTCCCGTACCATCGGCCGTGTCCATGAGGCTGGAGCGGTTGGATCCCTTGTGCATCCCCTTGACGATCCCCGAGGGAGGGAGGTCGATGGCTGCCGGCCGCGCCGAGGGCGGGGAGGTAGTTGCTGTGACATCTGGGGGGACTGAGAAACTTTCTACAAAAAGAAGAAAGCTGCTAAATACACCTTTTGTTATCCCCCAAGTGTCAGTCAGCTGTTATCAGTAATCCCAAGGACTGAGGGGCTGGATGTATGGGAACCCTCATTAATGCTAAACACGCTGATCCTAAAGGCTCAGCAGCTCTAGGACAGGCACAGCACCGGTTCTGGAAACCAAAAACCAAAGGCACAAGGTTCTGTCCGTGTCAGGAAAGTGCTTCAGCAAAACAGAATTGCTGTTCTTGGTTTCTAAACTTGAAGCTCAATCTCTTGACATTCAGTACTGTAGAAAACAATAAGTAATTTTTTTAAAGTTTGAGATTCACATGAAACATCAATGTCCAGGACAAATCCCTCCCTCACCTATGCACTGATCTCTCCTGCTAGAATTCTACTATTTAGCTTTTTTGTGAGTGAGGGCTTTTGAAAACAAAACACGTGGGAATTTGACCAAAGCAGATCAGCAAAAATTGTGTTGGGTTTCAATCCCTTCCAGCTGGGTGGTTACAGAGCTCATTCAGCAGCTCCAGAATAAATCCAATGGATGTATGAGCTGGGTGTCACCTCTGCTTCAAGCTGCAAGACACTGTCCTGCCTTTCAGCTGCAACTGCATCCTGCAGGAATTCTCCAGTGAACTGTCTCTTAAACAAGGGATTTTTGCTTATGTGGGGTTTCTTTACACAACCCAGCGGGTTCAGTCATCTGATAGGGCAAGAATATTCTGTTCTGGCTTAACAGCACCAGCAGCTGCTGCTTACAAAGGAAAAACCCAGCAGTGTGAAACTATGGGTTGGGTTTTACAGATAGTCTGAAGTCAAATCCCAAATAATTCCCACTGACAGGGTTTTGTGATTGCTTCTGTGTTGATTTCCCTTTTTCTAAGGAGAAAAAAATAACCCATTTCTGCATCCCTTTGGAGACACAGTGGAAAGGAATATTTCTCATGCACTGAACCTCTAAAATCACTGGGAAGGACATGGACTTGTACTACCCAAACATCTACAGAACTTTTTATTGCTCTCAAGAGAGAGAGATGCACAGAACTGTGTATGTGAGAGCTCTATTCATTTACATGTTAGGTGTTAACACAGGATGAATGTGGCAAATAGAATTATGACAAAGATTGAGAGCTTCTATTTTGCATAAGACACTAATTAGATCACACAGCAGATATTCTGGAGGTAAAAAGCTGTGTTACCTTAATTCATTGCAAAAGGTAATGTGGCCTTCTGCATGCTCCAATTAAAAAGAGCCTCTCTGCTTCGGAGACATTAATTATATTGACTACATTTTATGGGCAATCTCCTCAGTTTTCCATTTCAGGAAACAATTTGCATCCCAGAGAATAAACAAGCAAAAATAACAGCAATAAAAAGATAAATAAGTGAAAGATAAAATCACCAGCACTTCTATGCACTGCTTGCCCCAACCCAGTTAAGCAGAAGCAGAGAGCACATGAAATACAGACAATGTCCTACAGTGCAGGAATTTCCTCACCAGCAGCTAAAAGGACAAACATACACAGAGCAAAAACAAACTTGGCCATTTCATACAGAAGCATCAGCAGCAAGGAGCACCTCAGAGCCTCAGAAACCTGAGCCCGGGGTATCCAGATCTGTAGGTTTTGCTCCGTCTCCTCAGTACCTGGATGCTCTGGTTGTTCCTCACACAGCCATGGAAGAGCTGGGCTAAAGCTTTCCTCCTCTAACCCTGTTTTGTAATGACAGGCTCATTTGTTCACACACACAGCTGGATTTGGTTCCTTTCCCTTCCTGATCTAACACAAACAATAAACCATCGGGCTCAGAGCGAAATGAGGACGTTGAACACAGAATTTCCCCACTCCACAGGCACAGACACCCCTAAGGGACTCCTCAGGACACAGATGGAAATGCCACTTGCACTGGGCAGCTCTGTGCCCACGGGAGCTCCCCAAGCTGGAGACACAAAGGAACACAGGACACAGAGAGCTGTGCCTCCTGCTCTGTCCACACTGTCCCTGAGTCTTCCCTGCTTCCAGAAGCTCCTGCTCCCCACTCTCCCTTTTACAACCACCTCCATCTTCTGAAACTCTTCAGGAAAACAACAGCAGCCTACCCTAGCAAGTTCCATCAATACCAGCTGAACTCTTGCTCTGAATTTCCCTTCTGCAAGGGACAGCTCCAGCTTTACCAACAAAGTCTGAACTCGAAGCGATCGTTCTGTTCACACCCAGCTCCTACCTATTCGAGTATTGGCAAATACATCAGCTAGTGACCCACTGGTCCCTTTGCCTTCTCCATGGGAAAGTGTAGAGGATGCTGATGAGGATGTGGATGACCCCTGAACAGATCGGTTGATCCAAGACTCAGCATTCTGTAAGCTCTGGTGCAATGCAGCAGAGAGAGCAGCTTGGCGCCTGAGCGAGCCCTCGTCCTCGGAGGCGGAAGACGTGTCTGTGTGGAAGCAGAAAGAAAATCTAGCTGCTTAGGGAAAAGCACATGGCACTGAACATGCTCTTTCCAATCACATATCAACAGCACAGGAAGATCTGTTTTCCACAGGCTGTTACATCAGCCAAACCAGAGGTTAAAGCAGCAGGATTGTTGGTGGCAACACAACTCACCCCTGTTTGATTCACCTCCTCACACAACATCCTTCCCCTGGGGTCTCCAAGCCTAGAACTTAACTCTCATTACTTTTCCATTCACATTCCACAATATCAGACAGTGTTTTGCCTAACTCTGGTCATTCTGACTGGAAAGTGAGGGGTCAGGGTCGTTGTCAAACTGCAAAGTCCCAGGAACAAAGAAAATGCAGGAAACAACTGTGCCAAGGCCACAGCAGAAAACGCTTTTGTCTGGGACTCTAAATGGGGCCCTTTCAATGGCAGAAAACAAACAAAAAGCCCAACCCCAAAACAAAACAGAAATCTACAGCAAGGAACTGCTTCCTGCGTGTCCCAGAGCACAGATACCTCGGCTGTCCCAAAATTGTGAACTGATTATTTAATTACCGTGAAGCAAGCACTCAGTTCTTGAGACGTTGAGTTGGACAGTGCTAAACACAAACATACAGGTGGCTTTGGCCTAAAATGTAGGTGGTCTTCAAAGTGATTTTCTGCCTACCCTCGAGTGGTAAATCAAACTACTCAATCATGGTCTATCCACTTGCCAGAGTGGAGCAGAGTTACGAGCTGAGGCACGGGACTGACTCCAGCCACGCTCCAAGTGCTGACCTCGATTTCTGTGACTCCTCCAGCACAGGATGTGCTGCAGTCCTGGACAAGTGAGCACAGAGCTGAGACCCAAGCAGACACCAGGAACATGCATCAGCCCCCCGGAGAAAGGAAGGGAAAAAGGAAGTGTGATAAAACAGGAAATGAGGAGGAGGAGGAGGAGGAGGAGGAGGAGTGACATGGCCCAGCAGAGCAGTTTCAGAGCTATGAATTCACAGGAGATGTGGATTCATAACATTCAGATGACTCTGTCAATCCAAATGGCTGCGATGCTTCTGCACAGTGAGACACAACACAGAGGTCACTGCCAAAAACCACGGGGGCTCCTTTGTCACTCAGTGCATCCAGCTGCTGGGAAACAGAGGGTGATTGATGCCTGCTGCACATGCACCGTGCCACACCCTGTGCCACACCCCATGCCACACCCTGTGCCACCCAGGGGTGCTGTGCATGGCAGGGCTGAGACAAGTCCTGAGAGAGGTGGGATCCCACCAGACCCTCTGAGGGCCTTTCCCACAAACAAACATTGCTGCAAACCCTCCTCTCGTGTGCTCAGCATTAAACATTCATGAAATCAAGATGTGAATTATCCATCAGAAACAGGGGTGAGGGAAGGAGAAGTGGCCTCAGTCCAGACTTGCTCAGCTGTGGCCAATTTGAACCACAGAACCACGGAACACCCGAGCTGGACCATCCCAGTCCAACTCTGTCTTGGCACAGGACATCCCAAGAATTCCAGCATGTGGCTCTTTAAGATCTCCTGGAAGAGAGGTCACTTCCCAGCCCTGAGAGAGGACTGGCAGCCCCCCTGCAGCTGTGTGAAGAGCTGGGACACTGGGAGCACTGCAGCCCCTGGTTTGGAAGGTGAACCCTGGACAGCCCAGCACAGCCTTATTGTGATAGCAACACACAGGACTCTGGGGTTTTTTTAATGCAGAAAAGCCAAATTTTTAATGTTGCAGTCTATTTTTATATCGTTTTAAAAGTTATTGTGTTTAACTTTAATTGGGTAGTAACTTTTTTGCTACTCTATTGGTTAGAAGGTGTTTGTGTGTGTACATGTTAAGGCTTTTTCTTTACAGAGATGTTTACACATTTTAAGGATTCTTATGGGTAGAATTTTCTTCTTTATAGGTGCAAACTGTTTTTTTTAACAAGAATAGATTGTCACATAAATTAATTTTTATTTTTGTAGGTTTTTTTACATGGGAACTCAACAGCCTAGCTGCCAGTTTTACTTAGCTGAAGTAGCAGGCTTACGTTACGATTTTATAAGGCTTTTTTAAAATCAGGATTCAATCTGCAGAGGCTCACCTGGGGGAGTGCAGGCGTCTGCCGGGGACTGGACGAAGGTGGAGCGGCGCTTGGTGGGCATGGGCAGGGCCATCTTCTGCTCCTTGTGCTTGGCCAGCGCCGCCTGCACGGCCTCCGTGTGGATGTCTGCGGAGGGAAGGGCCTCAGCACCAGCACAGCACCCAGGCGATGCCTAAAGGTTCCACTTTTACAATTTTCAACTCCTGAACTGCGTTACTGCACAGCTGTCAACTCACAGAAAGTGTCCTTAACTGTCTTCACATTTTAGTTAGGCAAATCAACCCCTCTGGGCCTGTTAGCACCCACAGACGTGGGTAAAGAAGTTTTTTTTTCCCATTCTGTGAACGATTTGCACCAAACAATTTGCATCCAGCCAGAAAATCAGGGTGAATTTATTTGGTTTTTCCACTTCTAACTGGTTTTGATTCAGCAGCTGTACCCCCCAACCTGATGTTTCATTACAGGCTGAAGTTAATTTTTATTCCTTGAGAGGACACAGCACATCCCTCCCCACAGACTCCTGTCCCTGCCCTTACCAGATCGGTACCGCTCATCTCTGGCCCCCCCTGAGCGAGCTCGGTGGAATTTGGATGAGGATGAGGAGGATGATGCCGAGGCTGGAGCTGCAGATGGAACGGGCATCTGAGGTCTGGATTCCTTCTGTAATGCTGGATCAGCCCCTGGAAAACAGGGAAATAAAAGGAGCTTTTTTGTCCCACTCTCTTCCCTTGTCCCATGGCAGGGAGCTGGTTTGTCACTCAGTGTCCCAGTGCTTGTTAATGACTGGAAAACCCAAATAAACCAGGAGGAAGAGCCTTTGCTGTTCCCATTAATCACAAACCCAAGGAGACCTCCAGCTGTCTGGTTCTGGCTTTCAGCATGTCCAGTGCTTTATCATCCAGGAAAAGTTTGTTTTTCCCATTAAAACAGGAAGCAAAACAGAT
The DNA here is from genome assembly GCA_013396995.1 of Dicaeum eximium. Classification (NCBI taxonomy): domain Eukaryota; kingdom Metazoa; phylum Chordata; class Aves; order Passeriformes; family Dicaeidae; genus Dicaeum; species Dicaeum eximium. The sequence continues at coordinate 128,932 of VWZP01000514.1, forward strand.
AATCTGATAAACATTACAGTTTTACATAATTCAGCAAGAGCACCTCGGAACTGTTGCTACTGGAGGTTCAGTTCTAAAATGAATTTGTGTGTCAGGTCAGAGGGAAGTTTTAAAAACTAAAACCCAGAGGTCACCCAGCTGTAATTTCCTCCAGGTTGTCACCTGGAGTCATGCAGAAACAAGAGCAACTGTGTCATCTAGGTATGTGCTGCTTCAGAATTCCAACTAACTACCAAAGGATCAGAGAAGTGGAGAGGAAACCACAAATCCTGGGCTCCCATTCCAGTTACACCACTTTTGAGGAGTGTGGTTTTAGGTAAACAACTTCAGGTGAGTGTCTTGAGCTCAGGGACTCACAACAACAGCAAATCACCCTGAATTAGCTGCAGGAACCTCCACAGGATCACAGACAAGACACTTTTTAGTTCCTCATCTTCCTTCATCCATCTCCTGTCCCTTCTAAAATCCCAAAGAAAATATTAATGGAGTATTATTGAATGTTACAGCAAACTAACAACCCACTTAGTTGTGGATTGTTAATGATCTTAACTACCATGCCAAAAACTGAGACCTTTTACTTCTAGTTAAAGAGGAGATATCCTGCTAGCCAGAAATCTTCAAACAAACCATCATTCCCCCTTTCCACTGGTGTTTTCTGGATATAGTAACACATATCAGAGTCCTCTATTTGCTTATCAAAACACGCTCATCCCCTGGGCAAACGTGCCAGTGGCACAAAAAGCTGAATGGAAAAGGAAGAGAGATCTCTGTGGTGCACGTGCAGGACCTGGGCTCCAGAGCAAGATTATGAATTCAAAATCTCAGCTCACCCACATCCAAAAGCATCAACCTGTGTCCTTCCTGTCACTCTGGAACACCTTCCACTGGTAACCAGTTTGACATCTTTGTAGCACTTACTTGCCTTCACCAAACCCAGCACAGCTTCATTTTGATCCAAAGACAACACACAGACCAAACAGAAAAGCTTCATGTTTTCTGATCACTCGAGTATTTATGAATTCAGGCACCCACTAGATGTCAGCAGCAGATTTAACACTATTTTAAATGAATTATTAAATTCATATTCAGCTCTCTTTCGTAAGTCTTGTGAAAGCCTCTCCCCTCTCTGCAGGGCAGCACAGGGCAAACATGACATTCCAGTCAGGAGGGGATCAGAGGTGGCTCGAAGTGACATGACACACAGAGAACAAGCCTTTGTTTCAGTATTTTGCTCTGACATAATAACATGTTGCAGTGGCCTCACAAAGCGTTCAGACACAGAGGGAAGAGTGCAATTCACTGCTGGTTACACAACAAAGCAGCACAAGTGAGCCCAGCCTGGCAGGTGACAGGTGATTTACTGAGCGCTCCCTTCGGAGCAATCCTGCTACAGCTGCACTTTCTGCTGGCAGAAACATGACAAATATGACAGAGGGATGAAAAATGAATTATTCTAGATTGTCTTTGAAGGATGCCATGGATTTGTTGACTGTCTTTAGTTTCTAATGAGAATTGACTGCTTTGTGATTCCTGCCTTTTGGTGAACAGCCAACGATTCAGAGATTCAGAGACTGAACCATTAGGAGATCAGCAAGGATAAATGTTTGCATAAATAACAAGGAGAGCAAGTGCCCCATGCACAAGGAAGCAGCTGCAAACCTGTCACTCCACTGTCTGCACACAGAATGGAACAGCACTGCTGGGGCTGGACTGGCTATTCCTTGAAGATGTTTTTTTTCCAAGCTACATACCCATAAAAACATGGAAATAACCAACCTGAGCCTCAGGGCAGCCTGAGCACACTCCCAGAACCCAGGGACACCTGGCCCAGCTCCAGGCACAGCCCCATGGGCTTCATTTGCTGTGCTTGCTGCTGACCCCCATCGTGGAGAACTCCCTGGAATGAGGGACTTCAGATTTTGGGATCTGCAGATTGCAGACTTTCCAGGAGTTAGCAGCTAGATGGACTTCAACAGATATTGCAGCAGGAAAAATGCATCTTAAGGTGCTGCCTTAACTCCTGGATAACGAGGGAAGCTCCCAGGGGCCATGAGAATGGAGCACAGATGGAGCAGCAGGAATCTCCTAAATTACCCTGCTGCATGCCCTGACATGTCACCTTCCCTGCCTTCCTCCCATCTCACATCCACGGAATGGAGACACTCCATCAGCCAACACCAGGCCAGGGCTCAGAGAAACAGCACAAAATGCCAGCACTGAGTGTTTTGTTGTTGTTGTTGTTGTTATGGACTAAATTAATTTTCTTCTCATTACCAAGGTGACCTGATTCCAAATCCCTCACGCATGACTTCCACGGGGTTTTTACAGCAGGGGATTCCCAGACTCTGGGGCAGCTGGGTGTGAGGTGGGTAAACGCTGGAGAGCTGGGCCGGAAGGGCAATCAAACCTCTGTGTTAACTGGTGACCTCCATCATCCTGGACCTCAGCTCCACTGGCAGCTCTCAAAGCCCCACAATTAACAGAGCAGAGCCCAGCCTCTCCAAACACTTTTTTCTCCTCCTAATTAAACATTTTCTGAGACAAATCAAACATGTGCAGAGTGCCTGGGTTGGGGCCAGGATTGTCTCATCCTCAGCCTCCAGAAGATTCGGGACAAAAGCAGGGCTGCCAAGAGTTTCTGAACTACCCAAGGATTCCCCATTTCCTCCTCAGGCTTGAGATCTCCACTGGCACAAATGCTAGCCTGAGGACTGTAAAACCTGCTCAACAAATACCTACTTACCAAGAGGGATTAGTCATGTGTATATTAGTTTTTGGTTTCTTTAACTAACAGAAATGGATTTGATAAATGGGCAGCAACCAAGGCACCGAGATTCCCATCATATCCTGCTCCAGGGAGTCCTCAGCGCTTGGAGAGCTGTTTGCAACAAAATCTCCATTTTGAAGGCTAAATTACAATTTTTGCTTGCCTTCAGCACTTGGCTCAGACAGAGTACACTGAATAAAACCCAATCTCAAACAAGGGAACCAGCCCCACCTCGAGATGAATAAACAACCAAATCCAGCCTGAGAACCAGCCAGGGAACTGGGCAGTGGTTTGGGGTGGGAGGGTCTGGAAGTTGCCACATGCCAACTTTATGTTCCCCCATCAAATGCCTGAAGGGAGCTGCTGTCATTTCCTGTGGTGCTGATGGGCAATAAATGCACTTTGAGCTTTCACTCTTTATCAATTTTTTTTGGCAGAAGACCAGGCTCAGTAAATTCCAGCAGGCCCATTCAGGACTCCCTGTCACATCCAGGCACTGCCCAAAATCAGAACCAGACACATCAGTTTTTAATGGCTGAACATCTCAGCCTATCAGTAACAATTATTCCAGGTAAGCCCCAAAATAATGACCAGACACACATTCAGCCCCGTCCTTCAGTTTACAATTATCTATAATTGTATCCCACATCCAGCCAGCTGAGCTGCTCCGGATCTCTGAACCAAAGAAACAATTGTACCCAAAGGATGTGACTTCAGCTACTCTGGCAAAATAAAGCAACAAATCACAAAAATCCTAATGCTTCTCCAACAAGGCATTAAGGTGGCTGAGGGACACAGCACAGACCAACACTGCAGTTCAGACATTTCTGAGAATGTTTCCAGAATGGTTCTTGAGGACTCCAGAGCCCCTGAGCTCCCAAAGTCGAGGGAGTGGGAGGTGATTCCAGCCAAACAAGGACCCACCTTGGCTTTGTGGAACGTAGGGAGCCAGCAGCTTTGCTCTCTTCTTCTCATACCCCTTCTGTGTGATGTCCCCTACAAACAAGCACAGAAAACTCATTTAATCACAGCAGAATTTTGCAATTTGAGGTCTGCTTGGGTTTTTTTCTCAGTGCCATGAAGGTTTCACCTGAACACAGCTGAAGAAAACCTGAAACTCAGTAAATCCGAGTACATTAGGATTTCAAAGCTCCATATTACAGAACTGCTGCAGTTTCCCTTGGGATCAGAGACCTACACTATCCACTATTTAAATGCAATAACTTGGATCACAGCAGCTATCTAAATGAAATATCAAAGCAGTGAAAAACTAGAAAGGGAAACTGGGAGTGCATGAAAATATCCTGTAACCACAAACCAACTCAGGCGAACAAAGTGGGATAATTCCCAACCAAAAGGGTGAAGGGGAAGCTCAAACTCAGAGCCTCATCCTCAACTAATCCAACAGCAAACAAAGCGAGGCCGCTCCAGCAGCTGCTGTGGGGATCTCCAGGAACTGAGGCAAGGATGGACATGATCCAGGAACTTCTTCCACATGTGACTTAAACTTCCCATCTTTCAGTTTGAGCCCATTGCCCCTGCCCTGTCACTGCAGTTCCTGATGGATTTCCCTTCTGCAGCCTCCCTGCACACACTGGAAGGTGCTGTGAAGTCTCCACACCACCTTCTCTTCCCCACGCTGAACATTCCCAGCTCTCCCAGCCTGTCTCCATAAGGGAGGTGCTCCAGTCCCTTTTTTATCAACTTTGTGGCCTCCTCTGGACTTGCTCCAACAGCTCTACATCCTTCTTGTGGTGGGGGCCCCAGAGCTGGACAGAGGACCCCAGATGGGCTGTCACAGAGCAGGGCACAGGGGCAGAATCCCCTCTGGAGTGATTATTATTAGAGTGATTACTCCAGAGACCAGAATAAGCATCTGTAAACTTTTTCCTCTTTCACAAAACTAATCTGTCTGATCCTGGAGATGCACCATCTGGCTGCTGTCTTTTGTTTTAATTTCTCACATTACATCAGAACCACAAGAAAGACTGGAACCTTGGAGGGATTAAAACAAACAGCCCTGCAGTGTTCCAAGCCTCTTTGTAGCCTGCCTGGCACTTCCAACCTCCCACCTCCCGTAGATGAGGAGCGACCAAACACACAGCACTGAGAAAACAGAATTACTTGGTATCAAGCAAAGATCAAGCCACAGTTACACGACGACAAGAAGTGAGTGGTCACAAACAGGATGTTTTCTTTGCTGAAAGGAGAGGGAACAGCCTCAGAACAGCCTCGGCCCCGAGCTGGGTTTGCTCAGAACAGGATCCTCCTGCTGGCACCAGGGCCACCCCACAAAAGGGGATTCCAGGCTTCAGGCTCTCAGCCTCCCAACACCACCAGTGTCTGCTGAAACATCCCAGCCAAGGGCCCAGTTTGGTTCCAGAAGGGAGCTGTGAAACGCCTGGAAAGGGAATGTGCTCTCCTCCTCAGTGCTGGGCACTCAGACACCGAGACCAGGAGCTTCAGAGCTGGAGTGGGACTCGATGGCTTCACACCGACAGAGGTTTAAATGAGAGACTGGGAAGAAACTCCTCCCTGTGAGGGTGCTGAGGGCCTGGCACAGGCTGCCCAATCTCTGGAAGTGTCCAAGGCCAGGCTGGACAGGGCTTGCAGCCACCTGGGATGGTGGAAAGTGCCCCTGTCCATGGCAAGGGGGGAACAGGATGAGCTTTAAGGTCTCTTCCAACCCAAACCATGCCATGAGTCCATCCTTCTCTGGCTCCTGCTGCTCAGGGCAGGGTGTGCATCTGCACACAGAATTTTATCTCACTCCTCCAACACTTGGAGTTTGTTTGAGTCAGGGCCCAACAAGTCCAGACTAATCCAGCAGCTGAAAGGGAGAATGTCCACGACGCACTGAAATGCCAAGCAAAGCAGGAAAACGCAGGGACACAGAAAGGGAAGGGATTTCTCCTTATAAGCCATCCCACAGGTTTGTTCAGAGCTTGTTGTTCTGTGATTAATTTCTCCACAAGATTTAATTGTACTCTTCACATTGGTGGTTACACACTACATATAATGAAACATTTGCCACAGAAAATTGTTGGAATTACTAAGGAATATAACACATACAAATAATTTAAGTACATTATGAACAAATACCGTATTATTGTTGTAAAAAGGATTCTCTGAGCATAAGCCAATAAAAAAAAAATAAAAGCCTAATGCTATTTGGCAAAAGCAGGGAAGCTCCAAGGAGTTTTCTTTCACCCTACTCCTTTTCTGCTGATCTACAGGAAATGGAAATGGAGATGTGGACACAAACATGGACTTCCTCATAGAATATCATAAATTACAGCCACAGGAAGAGCACCAGGACAATAGGGCTGCAAACTCTGGAACCATTCACTCCTCTGACATAAACCTGGTCAATCATTAATCCCCTTCCACAAATAAAACACTCTCTGACATTTTGGGTGCTGAATTTCTCCCAGAGAGCTCAAAACCCACCCTGAGAGCCACAACCCCTCTCCAGGCAGATACAAGACAGGATACCACAAAGAAACAGCAGCAAAGCAAATGAGAGCTGATAATTTGGTGTAAGATGGTGTTCGTTCATTCCCAAGGAAGAAATTAAAACACCAACAGCGTGGAGACTCTCCTGGCTCCCTCCCAGCTCCCACCCAGCTCTGTCTGTTCACTCTGTGTTTATCCACATCCGCAGTGAGTGAGGCTGGGCCTCCCCAGGCTGAGCCCTGCCCAGGAAACGGGGCTCTGCTCAAAGGGAAGCAGCTTTAGGGGTTTGACAGGCTCTGCTCAAAGGGAAGCAGCTTTAGGGGTTTGACAGGCTCTGCTCAAAGGGAAGCAGCTTTAGGGGTTTACAGGAGGCATGAGAGCGAGCTGAGCTGCTGCTGTGCTGGAGGAAGAGGCTCCTCTTCCTTCCTGCCCCCTCTGCTGCAGCCACGCCCTCAGCCTCCCCAGGTAACAGTGCCCTGGAACAGACCAGGTAAAAACCCTCCCCACCCCTCCCACCATCATCTGATCTCCTAATTTCTGGGGAGAAAATACAGAATCCATCCTCATGGCGCAAATCCGACCGGAATGTTCTGATCGTTGGGAGTGCAGGGGAAGGGATGGACTCGGAATGCCAGAGAAGGACACCTGGCCAGCCTGGATGCCACACCTGGACACCTGACCAGCCTGGATGTCACACCTGGATCAGACCCTGCCCCAGAGAAGGACACCTGACCAGCCTGGATGTCACACCTGCATCAAACCCTGCCCCAGGGAAGGACACCTGACCAGCCTGGATGTCACATCTGGATCAGACCCTGCCCCAGAGAAGGACACCTCACCAGCCTGGATGTCACTCCTGGACACCTGACCAGCCTGGATGTCACACCTGGATCAAACCCTGCCCCAGGGAAGGACACCTCACCAGCCTGGATGTCACACCTTGACACCTGACCAGCCTGGATGTCACCCCTGTACCAAACCCTGCCCCAGGGATGCCCCAGGGCTGCTTTCCAGCAATTAGCGCTGAGGATCTGCTCGAACCAGTGGTGCTCAATCAGTGCAAGGTGGTAACACCCGCTAATCCTGCTGGCTCAGACAATGCTCCTCTTTCAACATCCCTGCTCCCCTTCCCCCATGCAATGGGAACACTGAATCATTTACTGTCTAACAAAACCATAATTACTACAGTGGAGAAATTAAGGAAAATGATCATGTAGGGCACAGCATCTCCCCAACAAAGCCTCCAAACACCGGGCTGCAGCAAGGAAAGGATTCCAATTGGAAAGCAGTTTGTGTGCATTTAAAACAATGTTTGTATGCTTTAAAAAAAAATCTGTTGATGTTTCCAACAGTTTGTGCTACCAGGGAATCCCGGTGGTGTTTCTGGTACTTCCACCAGCCCCAAAACACAGACAGCTACTCTACTGAAAGCAAACACGACAAAAAGATTGTAACAAAAATAACTGAAGTAGTCTATTATCACTGATGGGTCTGGATTTCAGGTTTCACCTCTACAAATGACCTGATGATTCGTAGCTTCTCCTGCCTGCTCCCCTGTTGATGTCCAGGCACAGGACAGGCACCACGTCCCCGTGGTTTTATCATCCCAAACCTGCTCTGAAAAAGCAGAACACAGTCTGGAGTACCAACACGGACACAGTGAGGACCAGAGGTGCTGCTGGAAGTCCAGAATGTTCTTTTGCTGCACGTCACCTCCAGATAAGCCTTTCAAGTGTGCCTGGAGTGGCAGGTAGCACATTTGGGAAAGCCAAAGTGAGGACTAAGAGCGCTTGTGGCCTGGGCAAAGACTGGCCACGACATCAGGCCAGCACTCAGTAAGGAATGCTGTCATCACTCATTTATGCACTTAGAGCTGGTTCCAACCTTTCCTAAGGAAGGAATTCCTCCCTGTGAGGGTGGGGAGGGCCTGGCACAGGTGTCCAGAGGAGCTGTGGCTGCCCCTGGATCCCTGGCAGTGTCCAAAGCCAGGCTGGACAGGGCTGGGAGCACCCTGGGACAGTGGCAGTGTCCCTGCCCATGGCAGGGGGTGGCACTGGATGGGCTCTAAGTTCCCTTCCAACTCAAGCCAGTCTGGGATTCTGTGATTTTCCTGGAGAACTGGCAACTTCTAGACACCTCCCACTCTCCCCAGTGGTTTCACCAAGGGTTAAAACTGAGACATCCTCGGTCTCAGGCTTCAGCAAGCCAAAACACAACATTTACACTTTTTTTTTCTAAGGCTGTGTGCTCAAATAGACTGTGCCTGTGCAATGGCCTTAAACTCCTCCTACAACTCTTAGCTACAACTGCAGCACACGAACTACATTTGAAACAAGTTTAGACAATTGCCTTGTTCTGTTTGAGGCCAAATGATGATGCAGCTTCAAAGATTCCCTCCTCCTTCCTTTGGGTGAAGCTGTATATCAGGTTTCCTTCGTGGAGATAGTAGCAAGGTCTGTGAACTGACAGTCTTCCAGAAAAAGCCTGATTTCTTGAGAGACATAACACCTTCCTCACTGTCCTTGTCACCAGACAACCAGCACAGGTTTGGGCTCCGTAGTTTCCCCTTAACCATTGTATTCCCACTAGGAGCATGAATAGGGCACTGAAAACCACAGCTCACAAAGCTCTGTTTGTTGGGCACAAGCATTAAACTGCTCCAGCTTCGGTGTGAGAAGTTGCACAGACAGATCAGCTCCAGATTAATTTACACACACAGAACAAGCCCCAGCACTGTGGGGGCTCTGTTCTACAGCTCCAAAACCCTTTTCTAAAGGCTTAGGAGTGTTGTTTTACCAAATCAGAACTATTTTAATCTCAACATTTATTATTTGAAAATAATTCCATCCAAGGTGAGGTTTCTGTGGCACGGCTGCCCTGTGTTCTAGGGCTGGGTCACTCCAGGTCACAAGGTGCTCTTCGTCCCGGGTCACTCACTGGGTGCCACAAACCTTAAGGGTTTTTTTTTTGTTGTTTTAACTTGAAGCAGTAAATCCAACTCCTGAAACCATGCTGAAGAATCTCTTTATCTTCCAGCAGCGTTTCCGAGCTGCAGCAGATCCAGTGTCCCCGGCTCACCCGTCTGGGCTGTGTATTTCCAGCTGTAATCTTCCAGGCCATATGTGATGCAGCACCAAGTGGGTGAGCTCAGGACAGGGCTCAGTGCCCCTGTACCTGGGCAAGGAGTCACCAGCTCAGTCTCAGCCACAGACCCTCCCTGTCTCACACAAAGACACATCTGGTAACTTATCTTGGGCACTTCTGCTGGAAATGGCACCATGCAGGGTCAGCAAAAGGAGTTCTCAGGGGCTTTGGGGGCTAGGACTGGGAATTAAAGAGCCTCTCATGGGTGGAACTGTGCTCTGGCTGGTTCTTCTCCCACAGCAGACATGAGAATGTGCTCACCATGACCCTGTGTGGCTCATACAGCATCACCATGTCCTGGTATCTCTATTTAAAGTTTATTTAAGGGACTTCCTCAGGTATATTGGTCAAACGACCTCTTCTTCCCCTCTAGGTAAGAACTAAAGAGCCAGAATGACTTTGCCTTTCAGATCCCCAGCTGGGACAACGGGATGCAAAACTCCCTTGTGCATCAGGAGGAATTCTTCCATGGAAAGGGCAGTTCAGCATTGAAAGGGGCTGCCCAGGGAGCTGGTGGAGTTCCCATCCCTGGAGGGATCCAAAAAACGACTGGATGTGGCACTGAGTGCTCCAGGCTGATGCCAAGGTGGGGATCAGTCCCAGGCTGGATTCGATGACCTCAGAGGGCTTTTCCAGCCTCAAGGATTGTGCAATTCTGTGATCAGCCACACAAATCATGCAGCCAATGCACAGCTAACATCTACCTTTCCAAAAGGTAGTGTTTTTAAAAAGGCTCCAAAGACTCTTGAAGATAAACTCTTAAAACCTTCAACTCCACCAGTTAATTGTGTTAGCCCTGACAACCCAAAACAGGCTCTGCTCAGCTGCCTCCAACCTACAAAACCCAATCACGAAAGTCAACTTTATATGAGATACTCTACTGTGAAGTGCAGCCATATAAATTCTACATTACTCATAAAATTTATGTGCAGCACACGCACATAAACAGTTGAATCCCATATACAAATAAAAAATCTTGCGTGTAAAACTCCTTTCAATAGCTACAACTTGTCACTGGGGGAAAATGCATTTTCCCTCCTGAATGCAACAAACCCAAGGCTTTGTCAGAAGGATTTTACAAAACCTGTTCAGGAGAAATGTTTTCATCTATTTTTAATACTCAGTCAGTGAGAGCCATGTGAGTTGAGAGGCAGGAGCACTGCAGGGTTTCAGCACCAGAACCATCTGCAGGAGGGGACACAGACAGTGTCACACACGTACCCAAGAACCAGCTGAGCTCAGTAAGGCAGGACAACTCCCAGAGCATTAAATAACCCAGCTGAAGTGATTCTGCCCCGAATAATTCTTTTTGCTGACTAACCTCCTGCTCACAGACACCAGCAGAAATTCCCAAATATTCAATCCCGGCACAAGCACAGATCTCACACTCTCCCACCTGACTGAAAAGCAAAGTTTCCCAGGAAATGACTAAACTGTGACAGCCCTGTGATTCAGCACTTGATTCAGGCAGGCAGAGCACTGTCACCCTCCAGGTACACACTGAATTATTGGAGCTGTGGCTGCTGATAATGCTCTCCCAGGAGCTGCCTGTCCAGCCCAACGACAAGAGATTACACAAACTCTGCCAGTTCTGGCAGTCTGCACTTTCTACAAGGGACAGACAAGTGTGGACAGATGACTTCCCAAATCAAGCCTGGCTTTAGCCCCTAATACAAAACCATGCTGGCACCCAAAGAGATCAAAACAGAAGTTACTGTGGGTTTAAATCCCATGTGTGACTTCTGTCAGCCACCTTTTCTTGGCTCTCAGATGTCAATATTTAATAATTCTCTTTGACTTCAGTTTTTAGCATAAGCCACGTGCCAGAGGGGCTCCTTGCTGGTAACTCTCCTCCCATCCTGACTCCATAGCAACACCTTGTCCAACCACACCAAAAGGCAGTTTGGGTACACAGCCCACTTCAGGCCAGCTGGAGCTGAAGTTACTTTTCCTAAGTAAATCCCAGATCCTTGAATAAGATGCAAGAAGGGGAGAAGAAAGAAATTAAGAGCAATTATTGCCCTATCTAGTGATCAAACACAGCTGCTTACACCAAGTATTCAGCAACTCTGACCTGCCCTTAAACACAGCACAGAACCTAACCCAGTTGGCACCTCACCCTGCACAGTAATTAAGTATTTCCAGATGGGATAATGCTAGTCCAAGTCACAGCCATGAGGCCGATGATTATGCATGATGAAACAAAGAAAGAGAACTTGATGGAGGCACTGGCACTTAGAAGATCCCTCCTCAAACAAAACCCAACTAAAAAACAGAACCAACCAAGCACAGTGAGCAATCAATCACAAGAATGAATCTTTCAAAAATCAAGAGGTGAGACACATATCCCACACCCTTCCTGCCCTGGTTTTCCCAAGGAGCCAGTACCAAGTGTGGACCCAGCAGGAGGTTGCTCCCATTCCACAGAAAAAGCAGCAGAGAAAGCAGTGGCTGCTCAAGAGAGCAAAGATGTCGTTTGTCCCACAGCGCTGGAATCTGGAACAGAACCCCGAGTCACTGCACTCCCCAGAGCTCGCTCGAGGACAGCCACTATTAAACAGGATTAGTCACCAGAGCAGGATCCCACTACTTAAAGGCAAAGCAATACAATTATTAAACTTTTACCAGCCTCCAATTAGTGTGCGACACCTGTAATTTGACTGGCGCAGACTCCCACCGAATTCCCGACGCGCTCCTGACGGAGAGCGGCAGCTCCGGGAGCAGCACTGAGCTGTGCCCTCATCCCCTTCAAGGCTGGAGTGGGAACCAAACACCTCCTCGTTCAATACCCCTAAACTGCCCTGCACAGCCCATCCCAAACACTGCTGTGTACCCCAGGAATGGAGGCTGCCCCACGGAGCAGCACAGCCCATCCCATCCCAAACACAGCTGTGCATCAGGAATGGAAGCTGCCCCACAGAGCAAGACAGCTCCTGCACACAGCCACCAGCCCAGCTCTCCTGCACTCCACAGCACAGCTCGAGCTGGCTGCAAGCCTGGGAAACCAGATTCAAACAGACAGAGCAGAAGAAAAATGTCCTGCACAGCATGGCATGAGCAGCAGATTCCAGGCCTTGCGCTCAGCCCGGGCTGTGTGAAGCTTTCACTTGTGTTTACATCAGCATCCAGGCTCCTTACAGAATGGCACTGCCAAGGAAACCCTGCTGGCACGTCACCAGCAGGCCTAAAAAACCCCATTATCCTGTCAGCTGCAAGGCTCTTTACATGAAGGATCACTGAGGGGCGACTTCTGTTGGGGGCTCTTTGGGCAGGGAGCGTCTGCTCCAGCAGAGCTTTGTTCCTGCTGCAGAGCAGGATGTGGCAAGATCTGCTCATGGGAAAGCCTTGAAGCTGCGTGGAAGATCAAAATGAAGAGGCAAACCCAGCAGCAAAGAGAACCCAACAACCCAGCTGCACTTTGCACACCCACCCCAAAGTCACTGCACTCGGCTGCTCCAGGGGAGAACAGACTTTTCTCCCACCATATCCATTTCTCCTAATTCATAAAGCACATTGATAGTTCTTGGAAAAGAATGACATTCAGTTTTTGGTGCAAAGTGGCCTTTTTAGTTAGAAAAAAATATCCTTTTACCATAAAGAGAAGGAGCAGTCAATTTACTGCCCCTGTTACACAGGATATTGTGGTATCACCTTGATATTTCTGTTGTTCCAATCATTAACATACTCACACATGGAATTTTCTTGCCTTCTATCAGTACATCACCATCAAAACACATTTTCACAAAACTAGGAGGACACATATCCCTTCCACACTGACACCAGTGGACCTTGAACCAAAATAACAGGCCTAAAAGTAAAAAAGATCTTATTCACCAGCCATCTTCAAATCCACAGCTACTTCTGACTGAGACTTTTCCTCCCGTTGCCTCTCTCAGGGGGAAATATCTCCTCTTCCAATTTAAATAAACTGATTGCTCAGATGTCTCACTTGTAGAGGGAAGGAAGTATGGAGAAGTCAGCAGGATTATTTAAGAGTACACAGTCAGCAACTTGACAAAAACTAAAAGAACACAAACAAAAGGGGCTCTCATGTGCTCAAAGGCAACCAGACCTGGCCTCATGTCCTGCACTTGACCAGAATGTCTTGAATTTGGAAAAGAAGGAGCTTTATGTCTAATAACAGGCAAAAATTCCATGGTGTATTTGCACTAACAAGGTGCAATCTCTCCAAGACCAAGCTTATTGTACAAACTGGTCCAAAATGATGGAATATTTATATAAACTTCTAACCACGTAACAGCAGCATGAACAGATTTCAGCCCTAACCAAGTAAAAGCTGGACACTGTCACCAAAACACTGCTGGACACTGGGAAATTGGGAACTGCTGGTTGTGTTTTCTGGTTAAGATTATGGGGAAGTTACTCACAGAACAAGATGAGCTTCTTAACAGTATTTCAGTAATAAATCAAAACAAATAAACCCCACTTCCACACTGTAAGTGAATCCAAATGCTCTCTCCAGTTGTCCTCACATACACCACCCCAGGAAGCAGCCTGATAAATCTGCTAAAAGCCTTAAGAAGCCTAAATTAAATATTCATACTCTGAAAATGATGAAGCCAGCACGAAACCTCGAGTCTCCTTTGCCACTCCAGCTCTGTGTAGCCCAGAGCAAGAGATGAAAGATTTCCTGCAGCGGTGATGCTGGGTGGAATCTCCACGAAGGACAAGGACACTGCTAGCTCTGCCTTTCTAGGCTTGGGTTTGCCACTGGGGGATTTTCCTGAGATGCTCCCTCACCTCTCTGTTACCCCCATTTCCTCCACTTTCAGGATCCCTGGCTGGTCAGGTTTTAATAACAACCTGAAAAGATTTGTTGAAAGCTCCTAAAAAACCTTGTAATTGAATGATGACATCAATTACTTAATTTTAATGAGAGTGAGATCATATTTTAATTTTCCATTCGGTGTTAAATTTCAAGCAAAGGTGACTGTGCAGTTTCTCTCAGCAATAACCACTGTCCCTCCAAGATGGAAGCAGAATTACTTTCAAAAACAAACTAAACTTTATTGCCTTATTTCTCATTAGCATCTAATTCTACAGAATTAGCTTGGGTTTATTACTGTGCATAAAGACAGGTAAATCCTCCAACTTACTGAAAAGAGAAGCCCAACTTGGAACTCTCTGGTTCTCACAACAGGAAAAAATCCTGCCAGCTAAATTCTCTGTAGGCATGGATAGAGCAGAACTTAATACACAACTCTAAAATGCCCAAGAAAAACCCTAAACCTCAAAAAAAAGACAAAAGTTAGCAAATGCATGACCTGAAAAAAGGTGTCCATGGCAGCAGGGTGGGACAAGATCAGCTTCCAGGCCCTTCCAGCCCAAACCATTCCATGATTCCATAGATCAGTTCACTTCCTACTTTGTCTCTCAATCTCCCTTTAACACAAGTTCCTTCACCACAGCCTGTGTGACCGTTCCAGCCTCACCACTGAAGAGATGAAAATTCAACATTCCCTCTTATTCCTGCTAGAAACGACAACATAAAAAGTACTTGGACAGGAACCATCTGTTCCTGTGCCTAATGGAGCCATAATCACTGGATAACAACCATTCCACAGAACATTCCACTGTTTATAAAACCAGGGTGTCAATGTAATAATATTAATGGGGAGCTGCTTGTGTCTTTTGGATAAAATATGATATTCACAGCAGGCTCTACTTTCAGCTGCAAATACCAGGGCCTTTTGCAGCAAAGCAGGGCACCACAGACAGCACTCACAATCAGGGGGTGGAGGGCCAGGAAGGGCTAAGGACGTGTTGACAGTAATAATTTAAGATGAGATATTCTGCCAAGAAAGAGAAACTAAAGGATCAACATCCAAATAAAAATCTGCAATTAAGCAAAAACCTCTGAAAGAGAAGGACTGCGGACACGGCTCCGGGTTGGATCGCTGCCCTCCAATTTGTTCTCTAAGACTTCTCTGCTGACTCCACGTGTTTCACAGAAGTGAAATTCATGCCACGCCACGTAACAGTCTCCCAAGAGAAACGATGATGTTTGGGAAAGAAAACAACCACCTCTCTCCAGCATCTCTTGCACAACAAGATTATTTCTTTCTTAGCACTGGGATTCTGCGAGCACAACACAGAACTGTATAAAAAACTCAGGAACACAATTAATTCCTTGGAGAATCCCAGCTGAGATCTTCCTACCGAACGCAGCTCTGACCTGCAGTGACAGCCAGGCTGAGCATCCACACCAACACCTGCAGGCTGCAGTGCCCCAGATGCACCCAGGAAACTGCAGAGCTGCTTCCTCTGGCCCTAATTCTGCTGGAGGAACACACAACAAAATTTCTCCTAGGACCACCAGGTCACAGGCAGGTGACCCCCAATCCCATGAAAATACACAGAAGCCAGAGATGCAAGATGTGCTCACGACCCAGCACTGTGGTCACAGCTCTCTGAAGTGTGATACCTGAATCAGTTGTGCTGTGCCCAGGGCAGGACTGAATATTTCATGTTAGAAGCTCTAAAAGGAGGAACAAAAAAAAAAGCCCTGGCCCAGAAGTGCAGCCTGTCAAAATCAACCGCTCAACTGACAGACGGTGCTGAGAAGCCTGGCATGACAGCCATAAATCACTCCAAAATCTTCTTTTCATGCAGAGGAAAAGGAACGGTGAAGATCTGAACATGAAAACCTGCATTTTGAATTTGCTTGGTTGCACTTGTTTAAAATTGACGTTTATTTTGATACTTGAGCTTGTCTCTCCTTTTTATTTCTGCACGAGGCAAGCTGAGAATGAGGAATTTATCCCATAGAGAAACCAGGACAGGCAAGAGGCAGCTTAGGGCAGCCTGACCAGCGGAGAGATGTCCTGCCCTGAGAGAAGTCACAGTGGGCCCAGATGTTCTGTAAGGGACCAGCTCCACACAGAGGATCCCTCCCCTGGTCTGGTGTCAATGGACAGGGTCAGTGCTCTCCTGACAGAGCCCCAGGATGAATATCCTGAGAATTCAACACAAAATCTACGAATTCAAACACCAACAGGGCCTCGAGAGCTGCCTTCACGTCCCTCCCAGAGAGGCCAAGGAATGCCCTGGGGATGCACCAGTGCCTGAACAGACCCAGGTTTCCTTTAGTCTCTAACAAAGGCTTGGAGCAGTTGGCACATTGCCTTCTTCCTCTTCAGATGTGCTTCCATCCACAGATAAGGGCGGCTCTGAACTCGCGCCCTGCGCAATCGGAGCCAAAGGACAGCACAGGAAACCCAAGTCAGCTTTTCCCCTGGCCAGGGAACTCCCTGAACAGCCAGCACAGTCCCTCTCACTGACATGCCCAGCACAGTGTCACACCAGACACCAGACAGGGCGCTCAGAGCTCCACCATTAACTGGTTTAGTGAGTTAAGACACGGATCTGTCTGCAGCTGCTCGGGGCAGAATGTGCTGAAGGAGCAGAAATGCACCTTTCAACTAAGAATCCATGAAACGGCTTCAAACGTTCTCTTTGAATGGTGGAAACAATCCAATGAATGCAAACTTACCCCGGTGTGACAGTGCCTCTTGGGGACTTCTTGTCACACTTCACCCACAGAAAACTATTCTGAAACAGCTCTTCCTGACAGCAGAATTACAGAAAAACCAGCTCTGACACTTCCCAGATCTCTCTACTTCGCTGGTTCCTTTCCTCCTCCCTTTCCTGGACTGTTTTACTTCTCTCATGGTGTCAAGGATTGCACTGCAGTACTGTGAGCTTCTCTTGAGGCAGAGGATCCCATTTCCCAGGACACAGCCCAGAGGAGAGCAGGCAGCACAGGAGCACAGTGAGAGCAAAGGGAACGAGTTTGGACAAGAACCAAAACCCAAACCCCAACCTCTGCTACTAATCCCTGGGGATCAGCAGCAGCCACAGGTAACAAGAGAGATTTCAGGCTCCCCTGTACAGGAGCTACACCAGAGGAATTGAAATCAGAGGAGGCAAGGAGGAAAAAGGTCCAAATGATCTTTTCTTTTCCTTAAAGCCACACCTGGAAAAAGGGCTTTGTTCAGATCCATTAAAAATCAGCTTATCCACCATGAAAGAGAGGAGACCCACACCATGAGGTGAGTAATTACCCCCTGAGACACAGGACAGGAATCACAGGAACATCAGGTATGACTTAGCTGGATCCAAATGCTTTTCCTTTTCCTTTCAGCTTCTATGCTACAAGCAGCTGACTCTGAAAGTGTTTTACCGAAGCTCTGTCCAATGAACAAGGATTTGACACACAAAAGGCAAAGGGTAATTACATCTTCCTGTTTGCTCTTCTTGACAGAGATTTTTTTGGAGGCCTACTGCAAGAAGAACTGCCTTGAAAGCCTTCCAAGGCAACACCAGCTCCAGGGCTGTAGATTTTTCTGATTTTGGGGAAATAGGAGAGCAAATTAACTCAGGTCTCTGTGCTTCTGGTCAAAATGACTAAAACAATGTTCCCAAGTCCTTAACACTAATGGCAACTGGCCCTACACAATTTCTACATACTGCAATTTTAAAACAGGACTTAACAAGTAAAGTGTATCAAACACAGGAATAACCACACAGAAATGTTTGCTCAAGGTTTCTAGGTGTGGCTGCAGCCAAGACATAATAGGATTATTTATATCTGACTCATTTGCTTCGCCTTCATCCACAATTCTCCCTATTTGGGACTCAGTAATTGACTTCTTTATGCACCACATGAATTTTAAAATCAGGACATTTTCAAGAAGGACTTGAAAATTTAAAGCAGAGAGGAGAAATCCCACAAATACAGTGGATTCATATCATGTTCAACCAAACCTGACCATCACCATCATGGAACAGCTTCCTGACCATGCAGCATGGTGAGACAACCCCTCACTGGTAATGAGACTGCACATGTCACAGTGTGAGTGACATCTCCCTGATGGAGGCTCTGGTGTCCCCTGCTCTGTGTGTGAGCTGCTCACCTCACCCCTGTGCATCTCCCCCCCCTTCCTGCTCGGGAACTCAAAATAACAACACTTCCCCCTTTTCACAGGCAACTTCCAACCCCAAATTGCGTAAGAATGGAGGTTTTCATTCCAGTTACAATAAGAATTGTTCTTTTTTTAATCCACAAGGGATCACTTAAAGTTTCTGCCCTAAGAATAAACACAGGTCTCAGTCTCAACAAACATTTACTTGAGCACTTGGCAATTTGGAGATCTCCTTGTAACACAAGGGGCTTCAGTCTCATGTTCAGTATTTTGTTAGGATTGACACAAAAGCCCAAAAACACTGTCTCAAAATAATTTATAATTTGGCTCTTTCACTGCTCACGAAACCCAAACGCAGTGAAAAGTTTGGTATTTTGTTAAGAAGCACAGCTTAGATTCCTCAAAGTTTCATGGCGTGCCCTCTGCAGTTTGCCAAAGTTCACGGCTTTCGGCGGAGCTCCCTGAGCTCCTGAGATGGGAAGAGTGAGGTGCCAGGAGGTGAGAGCAGCCTGAGCCAACCTGCTGCCAAGGGCTTTGTTATGAAACCTGGGTGCAGCTCCTGAGGACACACAGCACCACAGAGGTGCTTTTCTCCAGCACAGAGATGCTGAAGTGAACATCTCCCCTTCCTCATCACACACCATGAGCAGCCCTGCAAATGCCATCAGGACCTTGCTTCAGCATCCCCTGGGACACACAGCAATCTCCTGAATGCCAGAAATGGAGCACCTTTAATAGGCATTTTCCACTTGTATTCAATTAAGGAGGAAAAAAAAGGCTGCACAGTTTAATAACTGCAGATCTGTTTATTCTCTACCAGTGCCGCAGAGGATCAGGGATTTTCATCTCACCTGACTCCCTGACCCCACTCTCCATCACAGGGTGAATAATCACAGCCTGGAATTTGCCATGTCACTTCCCAGCTCCTTGGAGGAACTCTCCTTGTCCTCACCCCAGTGACAATGCACATTGTGAGCAGGAATGTCAGAGCAGGGATGGCCAGCGCTGCCTGCCTCACACCACGGCCCAGAGTGACCTTGGACAACTTAACTCTGCTCTTACCTCCTGCTACAAAGGGAGCATAGGACTTCAAAGCCTCCTTCCCCTCCTCGAGGCTTCTTTTGGCTGGTCAGCTCCTGTGGGATCACTGTTTCCAGAGAAGGGCACACTTAAAATGACAGGGAAAGTTGATGGTAGAGATGCAACCACCAGGCAAAGCAAGCAGGTGGATCAGAAATGAATTATAAACCTGTACTAGAGGAACCCCAGTGTTGCTATTCCCATTTCTTAATGCAGTGAGCCAAAATCCAGGAATACAAACACTGACTCATCTTTGCTTTATCTCCAACAAAAGGCTCACTTGTCCAACTCCTTTAGGACTAAGCCACAGGAACACATCCCTCCTAAGAGCAAAAGGCAGGGAAACCCCCCAAACAATTCTTTTCCAGCGCTGCACTTTAGACCTGATGTTTGACATTAGTCCTGCTCCCAGAGGCAAAAAGGGAGCGCTGCGTGCACTCAGCCCCCCAGCTCCCACAGCCATCCCAAATGGAATGCATTATTCCTGCATTAAAACATATGTTTTTCAAGGCAGCCAGCCATCCGGCTGTTCCAAGGCAGATTACAGAAGACCTAATTTTATCAGGCAGGGATACGATTCTCCCGGTTGTTTTTGCTCCCTAGGGACATGGAGCTGGTGAAAGCAGGTTGCCTGCTGGGGAACAATTCCGAGCGGCTCTGTCGCCAATCGCTCAGGCAGGAACGGGAATCCTGGCTCCACAAAATGTATTAATGGATGCCCTGTAGGCTCTGTGGGCTCCCATCCCTGTGGAATTCAGAGGCCAGCAAGACCTAGTTTGCATCAGCAATTCTCAAGTCAACAAGAATTAGAAAGAGTTTATGTTGGCAGAGAAGTGCTAAAACTTTTAAGCGGCTTTTTATTTCCTTTATTTTTTTTATCAGTTTAGGTTACACTAAATAAATCAAGGTGATTGCTCACAGCAAGGAAAGTTATGTTACTATTGCATTACTATCTTTGGTATAAACTCAGTGTAACTTAAACTCACGTCCTGCCTATGTTTACTTCAAGTGGTGTTCCACAAACTCTGGGCTTTGAAGTTTGAAAAGAACACAAACTGATGGAAACACGCATTTTACTCCAAATATCAGGCAAGAGCAACACCCCAGCAGATGATTCAAGATGAGAAATACAGGTGTGAGGCTCTTCCCAAGGCTTTTCATGAAATGCAACGGGGAAATCGGTGCAGCAGATGGAAGGCTGCTGCCTGCAGAGCATCCGTTAGCTATAAATCACGGTTTCCTCACGCATGCTGCAAATGTGGGAGTCTTCCATTCTAATTAATAGAACGAGACATCCTGGCCTGATGACTCGTCCCTCATTTCACAAGCTCTCCAAAAAAAATTTGGATTGAATCAGCCTCAACAGAGAGAAATGCTTTAATTCCTCTCTCTATGAATCAATGTCCAAAAAAGCAACTGAGCAGCTCACCGAGAGATTCAGGAAACGCTTTTTATAACTGAGACACACGGTTTAACCATCCTCAGAAATTATCTGCACATTGTATTTGAAAGAAATGCAAACAGGAACTCTCCAGCTTCTGCCCATCCCTTGGGAATGCTCCCCATGAGTTCACTCTCTGGCTCCTGAAACCTGCCACTGAACAAACATGATAAACCCAGTGAACAGAAAACTCCATGACAAACACTAATCAGAGAGAGGGAACCAGGAAGGAACCATCACCCTTTCCACAACATCCCCCATGAACCAGGAACACGGGGAGTGCTCTGCATTCCCCTCCCGTGGAGCTCCAAGGATTGCTGCGTGTTGGGCAGAGCAGCAGCTCTGTGCAGCTCCTCTGCCACCCATCACATTTCCTACTCAATATTTCATGCTACAGGATTTAAAATAGCAAACTGGAGATGGGTTATCTAGGACACCACAGCAAACTCCACACTCCTTCAGCGCGGCTGTGCCAGGCCAGCAGGTCTGGTGAGTGTTCCTGGCCTGAGCACCAGCTGAAATGGCAAATATCACCAGATCACCCGTCCTGGAAGTTCTGACAGCCTAAAATCCACACTGGGAACCACTGCTACCAGATGTCCCCTGCACCCAGCTGAGGAAACTGGTTCTCACTCCAAGGAAGCTTCACAGAAGCAACCAGGGAGGAGGTGCAGGACTCTCCTTAAAGCCTCTAATTTCCTCCTCTCCCCAAGGCAAAGGGTCAGAGCTGCAGCCCTGAAAAAGAGCCCCAAACTCGCTCCTCATTTCCTAAGTATAAAAGGGACAACACAAAAATATGCACATTCTTTAACCTTCCTGCCTATGTTTTATTATTATTCCAGTCTGGATGCTCCCAAACCTTCCTCCCCTTCCCCATGTTTACATGTTTCAACCATGTACCAACAGCAAACCCAACTCCCACTCACAGTAGCCAAAGTATTTCTTTCAGTATTTGTGTTTAACTCCCTCTCTCCAAACCATTAATCACTTAAATCATTCTGCTCTGACCATGTGCAGAGCAGAAACCTGTGATCACCTTGTGGACCTTGTGTTTGCTGCACTGGGGACAGATCTGGTGCTTTGCTCCTCCTGGTCACGACTGGAGCTGGATTTCCTTTTCCTGTGACACAGACAGTGCACAGAATCCATGTGCCCCATGCTTACATCACTTTTTCCTGGGCTGTGAAGCTAAAGAAAACACAATTTCACCCACAGTGAAAGCAGAGGAGGGATCTCTACTGGATCTTGGCAGAGGATGATCCCTGGATGGGCACAGGCAGCTCCCTGTGACAGCTCCAGGAGGGTTCAGGCATTTCAGAGCTCTCAAACTGTACCTGCACTGCCTCAGAGCCCTGCACAGATTTCTCAGCAGATTTGGGATCCATCTGCTGCCAGTCCTGCAGGTAAATTAAGGAAGCAACATTAAAGCTTTCCCAGTGCTGGTTTTGCCTAATGCAAGACTTGTGGGTGAGATGCTGCATAAATGCACAAAAACCACCTGTAAGTCCTGTTAGCTACAGGCTGATCAGATCCAACTTGCTTATGTTTATAAAGCTCTTCTTCAACCTTTTCTGTGCTTTGCCCACAGTTCCTCTCTGAGCGGGGGAAGAAAGTGAACTGAAACCTTTCTGCTCACTCAGCACAATCCATACAGCCAGTCCCTACTCAGACTATCACTTCCTTTGACTCTGTAATTTAAATTCTGTGCTCCAGCTGCCTAATCTATAAAAAAAAGCCCTCACCTACTTTGACGGGCGCCTGGCAATCAAAGATTGCAACCTGAAACACACCATTTTTAAAAGATCACAGAAATACCCTGATTCTGTAAGAAATTTTCAAGCCAAACAAAATAAAGACTCTACCCACTTGCTCGAGTCAACATGTTTTCTTCCAGTAAGGTTCTATCCTATTTGGCTGGCCTTCAGTGCTGAGTTTCCACTGCTTTGCTGATACTCCTTTTTCTATGCATGCCACCATCCTCCTGTTTCCTCAGCTCCTGAAAATCCCCACACAAAGCTCTGCTCTGCAGACAGAGCTCGGCTCTCCAGCTGTAAAAGGAACAATCCCAGGTGCAGGGAGCCAGGAACACCCGCCCAGGGTCACAAACCAGACAGCAAATGTGTGTTCAGCCAGGAGAGCAAACAGAAGGCAGCTCCTTCTGCCCACCAGGCAGGGGAGGACAGGTAACCCTGTCACAGAACCCACAGGTGGCTGAAAGCACCTCCAGGCTCTGAGCTGCTCGCAGGAGCTCCACTCCCAGCTGGAATTCCCTGGATATTTGGGTATCTCCAGCTGGCACTCTCTCCACTGACACGAGCCCAGCAGCCAAACCAACTCTTTCTGTGGGTGTTCAGCCCTGCAGAGCCTGTCCTGCTGTCCTGCTGTCACACCACAGCTCTCACTCCACACAGGCACTGCCAGAGTCACGTAACGTGCCCTGCCTGAAACAAATCCTCTGAACGTGCCTAATGAGAACCTCTGAGTCTGGATATTCCAGAGTTCCCCAGCTCCATTAATGGCTAGGATGAGGCTGATGTCAGAGGAGCTGCTGGAATGTTGCACCCAAGGTGTAAAAACACCCAAGCCCAGTGGTGAAGTGCTTCAACATTAACATTTTCCACCAAGTAGAGGATGGATTCAGACATTTAGCTTGTTCTGGGCACCCTTCAGCTCACACTGAGAACATTCTGTGGAGGATCTAAAGTCACCTTCACTCAGTGCTGCAGCTCAGCCCAAAGGTGAGACCAAGCTCCCTCACTCCCAGATGTATGAAAACAGGGGGAAAAGTCTTCTTTAAAGTGAATATCCCCAGCACTTTCACTCATCAAACAGAAACAGATGTAAATACAAAGACAGCCCTTCCCATCATTAGTGATGCATAAGGTGGGTGTTACTGACAGATGAAGAAAAGCACCAGAAAGAAAAATATCCCAAAAGTGAAAAAAGAAGGAAAATATGAGTAATAATCAGGTTCCAGGTCTCCCACAGCTCCATGACCCAATTCTCAGCTGATACATATTATTGTTACTTGAACACTGATACCTCTTCCTCAGAGGTATCAACACCGATCCCTTCTGTGAGGGAATGGGAGCTCTCCCTAAGTTTAGACTCAGGTTTAAATGCTCTTCACATTGATAGAACACAATGAATTCTTATGCACACTTAGAAATGAATGAGTTGGTCTCAAATCCATCACCAAGGCCCAAGACATGGAGTAAGATGCAATTTCTGTTGATTAATGAACAATTAATGTTTCCTGAAGCACGTCCCACTCCTTGGCTCAGACATTTTCCCTGCACTTGGGGATGACTGCTGCTTCCACGCTGACCACAAGGCTCAGGGAGGAATAATCCAGAGGTATAATTAGTCCTGTTGCTCTGTCTGCACAGATTGTTCCTTAAGAAACTCTCATGGCTCATCATTGCAAACTCTGATTTCTATTTCCAGCATACATTAAAGTAATCCTGCTCCACTTTGCATCCTGCCTGCTGACACAGCACCCTTCACAACCACAACGCCAGATAAGGTTTCAATGCTGTATTTCCCCCTGTTTTGCCATAAATTCTCTACTCTGTGGTGGTCAGTAGTAGCAAATGCCTGGATGGAGCTCACTGCAAGGCTCAGCACACAAGTGTTTGTGGTCCCAGCCACTGTCATCATCAAGGTGTCACCATCACTGTCACCATCACTGCCACCATCACTGTCCATCCAGGACAGAGCCACCTCCAGCTCCTGCTGCCAGGGACCCTGGGCTACTCCTGGCAGCTGCAGCTCCCCTGCTCTCCAAAAACGAGGTGTTCCTACTCAAAAAACCTGACAGAAATACTCACACAGCCAACAGCCAAGCCCAGGGACAATCGAAGCTGCAGCAAGGGGGTGGGAAAAAAAGGATTGAGTGTTCTTATCTGAGCAACAACGACATGGAGCCCTGCTGCCATTTTTAATAAAATGCTTCCATTCAATATTGTTTACTGTCAACAGCCCGTGGTTATATTCAGCTGAACAATGCACACACAGGCCTTGAAATCCCTCAGCTTAAGCCTCAAACTAGGGCGTATTTTTCAAGAACTCCACAATGACATTACCTCACTCCCCCTTCCCACAGCTCAGTTATCTCAGCAACAACATCCCCTGGAAAATGTTCCCAAGAGTTTGGGGGCACAAGTCACCCAGAATTCTCTGTACTCGTAGGTTTTTTTGACAGAAAAAGTGATTTTCACAAACAAATCCCTGATATGCATATTAAGAAATCCAAGTATTAAACCCACAAAGGGGCAGTGGATTTAACAGTCAGAGAATTACTTACATAACCCACAAAACTTCATTCTGTAGCACCAAAGTTGAGGCTGTTGGAGCAGCTCGTTAAAGATTAGTGGGATGTCACAGCAGTTCATTTATTTTTAAGTTTGCAGTACAATCTACCACAGGGTCAAACCATAACGGGCTTTCAGTGCCACAAGAAACAAACTTCAGAAAATCCAAGCTAATGCTTAAAACATTTAACCAATTCTTTTAAAAGCCTATTTAATGTTACATTTTGAGCAACACCACCATTCCTCATTCTTCGTTATCACCGAGCCCACCAAAACCAAACACTAGATAAAGTTTTATCACTTTAGTTAAATGTCTGCAGCAGGTTTATCTGGAGAGGAGTTAACAAAACCCCCAGCCAGGCAGCATCGGGGGTTTAGCTGTGCTGGGAAAGCAGTGCCACGGCATTTTCTGCTGGCAAAGCCTCGAGTGCCAGCGTGGGCAGCCCCCAGCTCACCCTGGGAGTGAATTCCTCATCTCCAAAGAGTCAATAAGTCTCTTTTATGCACTGTGGGTTCTGGGAGAAACAGAGCGAGGAAAGATGTGCCTCTAACTTGATTTTTCCTAATTTTTAATGCTCATAAAGACACCAATGATCCTCGCAGGGTCCCTTGCAACTCAGGATATTCTCATTCTCTGGTTATTCCAGCCATAAGTGAACCCTCCTGAGAAGCCATTGATTTTGGCATCAAGCTCCGTACCCTGATGGAGGGAGGAAAATTAAAATTATGCAAATCCGAGCTACCTGCTCTGCAACCTTCCCCCTCCGCCTCAGCTTCATCCCTCCTCGCCCTCCGGCTCCACAAGGGAGATTCACAACAAAGCTGTACCGAGAGCAGCATTTTAAACGCTGGGGAACAAAGGCAAACCCATGCAAAAAACGAAACAACAACAACAACAAAAAAAAACAAACCCCAGCAAAAAGCGCATGCTGTGAACCGATTGTGGCAGAAAAACTTATTCAGAAAGTGGGAATAACACAGGGTTCGCCGTCATTTTTGTGCCCAAAGTTCCTGCGACTCCCCCGCCCCAGAGCTGCCTGTCCCGGCTCTCTCCGGCTCCGCATCCTCAGCTCGGGAGCTGCGGAAAAGAGGCCACAAAGAAAAAAAAAGCCTCTCGAGGGAGCGGGGCTCGGGTCACTCAGCCCCGGCAGGGGAAAGGCTCCTCGGGGGCTCCTCCGGGGCTCCTCCCGGGCTCCCTCGGGGTTCCCGGCACAGACACCGCTCCCAGCGCTCCTTCCGCTCGGACACAACCGAGCCCCGGCCGAGCCCTTCGCTGCTCCCCCC
>VWZP01000514.1:156271-205941 GCA_013396995.1 Dicaeum eximium
TTTGTTTTCTTTCTTTTTTTTTTTTGTGGGTTTTTTCTCTTTTAAATCAGCTTTATTTTTCTAACTGTTATTTCAATTTCCCATAGCACCTTGGCAATGTCAAAAACAAATACAAATACATGTATTATCATTTGAACGCTTAAAGCATGAACCTACTTTACACAAATTTTGTTTTGGACATTTTGACAACAGGAATAAACCAGAACAGACAGTCTAAAAGCCAGATAAGTCGCTTTTTTCTCCTTTCCTACCACTTTGAAGAGAGATCATCAATGCCAAGGGGAAGCTGGATTCATCCAGGAGGAACAAGATGCCTGTAGTAACTTGAGCTCAATATATTATCTGAATATTTTGTATTCTATAAAAATTAGAACAAAACCCATTTATGCAGTCTGTTTACATTTCAAGTTGCATATTTCTTTTTTTTTTTTTTTTGGAAACTGTATCCACAACTGAAGTTCCATAAAAATAAACATCTGGTTCTTAAATATAAAATTTTAAAGTTGTTACAGATTAGTTTGCAGATGGATTTTTTTTTTCTTTTTCAGAAATAAGTTGCTTTAACTCCATTTCAAGTCCTCCCAACTGTACATTAAAAACAGACTCAATGAACCTCTTGGAGTGCCTGAGCTAAAGGCACTGAAGAGAAGAGCCAACTAAAACACTACAACAACCCAAAATTCTGTACCATCCTAAAGGAAGCTCAGACTATATGGAATATATACACGCAAAGAAGAGCATGATAAATCATTCAGATTAATGGCAACAATCTTACGTTTCAGAAGGAAATATCAAAATTAGAAACAAAAAACTCTATTGCATATCTGTAGTAATCAAGGATTTACAAAAAAACTCATCAGAAGCCGTTTCCCCCCGAAGTGCATTTCTGTTGCATCATCTGTAATACAAGGGTGCATTTTACAAATTTAAAATATCATCTGTACATACCAGATATCTCAGCCCAGGTGAGCTCACCTGGGAACAGTAAAAATCGCAGACAGGTCCAAGACAATGAAGCAGATATTGACAAAGTAGTAAGGCCATAGCTATTTAACTACAGTAAAGCATTGATTAAGTCACTTATTTGCTACTGATCTGCCACAGTATCATCTTTCTCTTCTGGTTAATAGTGGGTTACTTTTTTTTTTTCCTACAGCTAAAACTGCACCATCATACTGTGCCAGCTAATTAAAAAAAAAAAGGAAAAAAAAAACCAACAAAACAACAAGAGCAGGAATGTAAGATACTATAAAACTAACTTAAATGTTAGAAATCAAAAGAAACAAAACTTTTTGCACTTTTAATTTTACTATCACATGCAAAGGATTTCTTCTTCTTCCCACTCCCCAGCAGAAGCACGAGAGAGTGCCCCAATCTTTTCCACCCGCAGTAATTTGGAAAAGAACCGAGCTGGGCAGGGCATTTCTGTCCCTGACACAAGTCAGCAACTCTGAAAACAAGCTGCAGTTCCTAAAACTCAAAATCAGGCGTGGTTTGCACCTCCTGGTGCCCAAGATCTGCAGAGCAGGACAGTTTGTACCCGGGAGGGCTCCCAGAGGGAACCTGGGGACAGAAATCAGCTCCAGTGACCAGGAGCTGGCTCCAAACCACCCCTCTGCCTCAGTTTCCCCACAGGTGAACTGGTGGGGACAGACACCAGACCCTTCCCCAGCACCCAGAGGGAACCTGGAGCGCACCTGGAGCAGGTGAAGGGACAGCAGCTGACACAGAACCAGCTCCAGTGACCAGGAGCTGGCTCCAAACCACCCCTCTGCCTCAGTTTCCCCACAGGTGAACTGGTGGGGACAGACACCAGACCCTTCCCCAGCCCAGCAGGAGAGGGAAGGGCAGAGCCAGACCCTGCTGGGTCCCAGAGTTCCCACCCCACTGCAGCTTCACAGCCTCTGTGTCCAGCTATCGGCATCCCAGTGCTCCCTCAGCTCCCCATGAACCACCCTTCAGCCTTCTTTTGTTCCAGTCTGGCTGCAGGAATCGTTTAGAGCCTTTAAAATGAATTTAATTTAGTGTTCGTTGTATTTCAGGACTTTGCCACTGAATATTTGAACTTCCCCATTGCTCCAACAAGAGTAGCACTATCCAAATAAATGGAGAGGGGTCTGCAAGAATCCCTAAAGTGTGGATGTGAGCATCCACAAACCCACAAAAGCCCACAAGACTTTTTTTTTACTAAATTAAAAAAAAGTCCCAAACCCAGTACAGGTAGTGATTTTGGGGTTTACATATATATCTATCTATCTATATAAATACATATAGATAGATATAGAAATATATCTATATATAGATAAATACATATATCTACATATAGATATAAATATATATCTATATATATCTATATCTATATATATAAAATATATCTATATATAGATATAAATATATATATATATAAAAATATATATGTATACACACTTCAGGGCCCAAGGAAACGGCAGGAAGC
The DNA here is from genome assembly GCA_013396995.1 of Dicaeum eximium. Lineage (NCBI taxonomy): Eukaryota > Metazoa > Chordata > Aves > Passeriformes > Dicaeidae > Dicaeum > Dicaeum eximium. The sequence goes on from VWZP01000514.1 coordinate 158,727, forward strand.
TGAGCTGGGGGAGGTTGAGGTGGGAGATCTGCAAAAGGCCCTTCCCCAGAGGGGGATCACAGCTCCAGCCCTGTCTGATTTCAAGAAGCATTCAGAGCCTCATTTAGGGTGGGACTGTTGGACTCCACGATCCTGATGGGTCCCTTCCGATGATTCTCTGACTCTCTCTCTGTAACATGCGTAGAAATGAACAGTTAACTGCATAAATACATTATATTGTGTTTATGAATCAACTCAAAGCAATTGCCAAGCTGAATAATAAGTTAGAGAAATGACAACTCTGGCTTTATATATATATTTATAAAAATAGATATGAGTGTTCTCCAAGCAGTTGATAGAGAATTCCTACTGAGGCCCAAGTGGCCACGGGTTATCTGGCTAAGAAATCAGAAGATGAAAAATTTCACAGTTATTTTAACTGCCACTTACATTCATTCTATGGCAACACGAGCATATATTACTAAGATGGTTACGGAATATATCACAATTGAGTTTTCCAGTGTTCACAACTTACAACTTTAAATTTGTACACTTGCTATTCACTAAAAAAAAAAAAAAAAAAAAAAAAGAAAAAAAAAAAAAAGGAGAAAATAAAGATGTGATTCTTACTGCTGGAAGCTACTTTTCTCTAACACTTTATACAGAACTTTGAACCCTGGTATGCTGATTTTGGCAGATTAATGCACTGAATGTTCCTATTTCGGTCATTAATCACCCTGAAACTTAACCACTTACTGCACAATAGTGTTGCAAATTCAGTCAGCACACAGCTGGCAAGGAGCCACCATCCCAGTAACTTCTGGGAACACGAGGGGATTTCCTTAACTCTGCACTTTAAACAGTTAAAAAGGAGCCAGTTGCTATGACATCAGCAGTAAACAACGAGTTCCCAGGAGCCTAAACCCTGATTTCTGGCAATTCAGCAGCCAACAGCCTGTTCCAGAGTCAGCACAGAGAAAACCCAGCCACAGCTCCCACCTGCAAGGCAGAATTCTGCAGCTGCAGCTGCAATTCCAGGCTCTTCACCTGTGCAGGTAACACCAGGTGCTGTGCAGCCACCTGCCCGTCCTACCTGGGGCTGCCTCAGGAAAACACACCAAGAAAAATGCACTGAAGTCTGTAATAAAGAAATCAGAGAAAGTAACAAGAGAGGGAAAAAGCAAACAAACAAAACCACAAACCTAAGGAGCTGCCCTCAAAAGGAGGCGAGGAAAAAGGGCAGAATAAAGATTCTCACAGGCTCCCTTTGCCTCCTTCCCCTGCGTCTACCAGACAATTTCTGCTGTCCACGCACTCTCATCCACAATCCAGTATCCTGCAAAACTTATGCCTTAAAAAGCTCGCTGAATGAAATATTAGTAAGGTCAAGAGACTCTACGTCAAGCTGGAAACACGTGGGTCACACTACAGTAGTACATTCAGGTTTCATCATCAGTGACTAAGTGATGACAACAGTTCTGCTGCAGAGGCCTCTGCAACGCCAGGCCATCCGTGGCAGACACACCAGCCCACAAGCCAAACGTTAAATAGGTTAAAAAAAGTTCTAATTTTACAGAAATGCTCATCTTCCAGAAATAATATTCTCTTATCCTTTTCCTCCTACACCAAGGGACAGGTTAATTTCTCAACTCATATTCTTTCACTTTGTCAAAACGCTACTTTCACAATCCCAAAGCTGATTTCAAGCAGGAAACCCTCTGCAAATTAAAAACAAAAATACAAAAATTATAATCTCTATATTTATAGCGATTGGAATCCTCCAGCATTTGCGAAATCACTTTTAGAGATGAATTTTGGGACCCTCCACAACTCCTCCACGCAAGCCACGCTCCAGTTCAGTACTCCCCTTCCCGAATCCTTCCCTCCTCGGTCTCTCTGCTGCTCCTTAGTCCGCAGCTGAGTCAGGCAGAGCCCGGCTGGCCGGCCCAGCGTTACTTTGGTGACCGGGGTGGCACGTACTGCTCCTTGCCCGCGCGGCGCGGCGCTCCCTGAGGCGAAGGTCTGCGTCCAAACTGGCGCCTCTGTTCCCTGATTTTGCCAGCGGCTCCCCTGGGGGCTGCACCGCCGCCACGGAGCCCGGGGTGATCCTTCAGGCGCCCCTCGGGCCGCTCATGGGGAGGAGCCCTCTCGTGAAGAGGAGCCCTCTCATGGGGAGCAGCCCTCTCGTGGGGAGCCCTCTCGTGAGGAGCAGCCCTCTCGTGAGGAGCAGCCCTCTCGTGGGGAGCCCTCTCGTGGGGAGCAGCCCTCTCGTGGGGAGCCCTCTCAGGAGGAGCAGCCCTCTCGTGGGGAGCCCTCTCGTGGGGAGCCCTCTCAGGAGGAGCAGCCCTCTCGTGGGGAGCCCTCTCCTTCTCTGCAGCCTTCTCGGGCGCGCCGCTCTCCTCGCTCCGGGCAGGGGCCACGATGTTGCTGCGATGCTCCCGCAGAGGCTGCACGGGGGCCGGGGGCGGCTCCTTCGGGGGCTTCTGGCAAACCTCGGCGTAGCTGAGCTTGCGAGGCTCCTTTGGGACCAAGCACAAGAGCGAGGTTGACCCACCACAGACACCTCCCAGCCCGTCCCAGGCACCAGGGCACGGTGCAGCAGCAGCACCAGGCACAGCTGGGAGCTGCCAGGAACCAGCAGCACAGCCCAGGGAAAGCTCCCTGCGTCCTTCCCATCCCCTCCCTGGGCCCTACCTGTGCCGACAGAGCAGGAGCTGCACCTGCCTGAGCAGAAGGTGAGGAGGTGCCTGTCCTCGGTGGCTTTGCAGCGCTGCTGGCACAGACGGACGCCGGCGGAGAAGCCGGGCTGGCCACGTCCTTTGGAGCTGGGGCTTCTTCTGGTTTGCTCTCTGGCTGAGCCGTGCTGATAAACCAACAACAACTCAAATTAAAACCTACATCAGAAAGATCTACAGCTCCTGGAGAGGGTCCAAAGCAGGGACACAGGGACAGAAGGCTCTGGAGCAGCGGCTGAGGGCTCTGGGTCTCTTCAGCTGGAGCAGAGACTGAGGGCACAGAGACTCCGTGGGGGCTGCAGCTTCATCCCGAGGGCAGCTGCGACCTCTGCTCCTGTGAGCAGGGACAGGGGAGGGAGAGCAGGAAAAGATTCCTGTCTCAGAGGTGCTGGCACTGAGCAGGGTCCCCAGGGACTGGGCACAGCCGCAGGGCTGCCAGAGCTCCAGGAGCACTTGGGCACTGCTGCCAGGGGTGCCCAGGGTGGGATTGTTGGGGTGTGTGTGCACAGCCTGGGGTCAGACTGGATGATCCCTGTGGGTCCCTTCCCTCTCAGGACACCCCACAATCCATGGTGTGTCCGTGTTCCCTGCGTACCTGAGCAGCGCAGGCTCGGTCTGGCTCAGGGAGCTCGCGCTGGGCACGGGCAGCTGGGCAGTGCTGGCTGTTTGCTCATCCACAGCAGGAGCCGGGCAGGGGCACACGGAGTCTTTGCTTTCCTGCACACAGAGCAGAAGTTGCAAAATACAGAGTGATGCTCAAATCGCTCCACAATAAGGCACTGCAAGACATCAGGGAAGTGGGGCAGTCCCAAAGGCTGCTCAGGTCCTGATGACAGGAATTTTACTTCTTTTGGACCATCACCTCTAAAGCAATACCTCTTTATATGGGCAAAACAAGCAGTGGGTAAAACCAGAACTAAGGCTAGATCATCCAGAGTACCAGTGCTTAATCCCACCAGCTCCAAGAACAGATTCATCTGGAAAGATCCCCTGCCCACACTCCACCAAACTGCTCCTACTCCAACAGCCAACATTCCTCCTTTGCCTGCTTTATTCCTAAACATCATTGAGTTTACAGCAGTGTAACTGCATCAGCCCTAGCTGCACTCCCACCTGGGAAAATGCACTATTCTATGAACAAAGCAGCATGAAGTTTGGGATTGAAGCCCTAGAATTCGTGGCTCTAACACACCAACCCCTCAGCAGGGAAAAGGGAGTCACAGCATAGATGTGCCCATGTGTGCACAGAGACAAGAGCAGGCACCTTCTCTTTGCAGACTCCTTTAACAATGTCAGACATCCTGCTCTCCAGCACAGGCTCTCCCAGGATCTTTGCTGTGCTGCCAGGCAAAGGTGGGAAATTGGATGCAAGCAAGTCAAACTTTGGTGTCTGAGTCTTTGTTTCTGCTGAAGGCTGAGGTCTCTGGAGAGGGAAAACACAAGTTAAGACTGAGAAGTGAAAGCCCTGAGCAAGTGTCAGGGAACTTCCTAGAAAAGCTGTAAACCCCCAAGGTAATCAGAGGATTTGAGGACTCTGCCATTCCTTTGCTAACTGGGAAGCCAACCCTCTGCACTTTGTGTTGCTCCCTGCAGGAAGGGAAGCAGAACTTACTGAAACCCGCTCATCCTCCCGTCTCCTCCGGCCTCTGAACACGCTCCTCCTGTAAGGACAAGAGCAGCAGTCAGTGCATGCAGCCAGCTGCAGTGGGCACTGCTCTGCACGAGGGGACCCACAGCTGCCTGCTGAGCCTTCCCCACACAGCTCTGGGATGTTCTCCCTCCTCAGAGGGGTCCAAGCTCCAACTTTGGAAGGAGTTGGAACAGAGTCAATTTAGGAACAGTTTCTTTCTCAGCTCCCTGCATGAGCATCTGACCAAGCACAGGGACAATTACTTTATAGTAATAAACTGATTAGTCTGATTTCTCACTGATCTTCCTTTTCAAGTGCCTAAACCCTGAATTAAGAGATAGAACCAGTTAATCCTAAAATACTGAGGTGCATCAAATTCCCAACTGAGGATTTACTTACTATTTACAGCAATACAGATGCCAACTTTACTTCAGCACCTGTTTTAATTCTGGGGACAAATCAGTTACTTTAAAATAAAGACACCTCACTTGCCAGCTGTTTGTCTAAGTAACTACCACCTGGAGAGTGGCCCTGGAACGGTTCTGCCTCCCAGGGCAGGATTTACTTAAACATGAGTTTCCTTGTGGCTGGCTGCTCCTCACAGGAATGTATTTTGTGCTGATGGCTGGTACCTTTGGCTCACACCAGCTGATGGTATTCTATGCTGATGGCTGGTACCTTTGGCTCACACTAGCTGATGGTATTTTGTGCTGATGGTTGGTATCTTTGGCTCACACTAGCCAAGTGCCAGCGCACACAGGCCACAGCCCCTTACCTGCCCCTGCCAACGCCGTAATCTCCGTTCTGCTCCAGCGGCGCCGTGGCAGAATCCTTCTGTGGATAGGCCTGGTCGTGGTGGCCAGGCAGGGAGCTGCTGTGCCTCTCCATGACGAAGCTCCTGGAGCTGGCCCTGCTGAGCTCCCCCGCGGGCAGGGCCCCGGCGCCGGGCGGCTCCGCGTGCTCCGCGCGGAAATGCGGCTTCACCCTGCGGGCACGAGCGGAGCTGGTACCTGTGGTGAGGAGCCACACCACAGCACACCACACCACAGCACACCATCACCACCACCACCAGGCCAGCCAGCACCACAGCTCCTGTCCGACATTGCTGCCCAAAAGATACCCCCAAGGGGAAAAAAACCCCAAAACCTCAAACAGCTCAAAAGAAATCCCAAAACCCAGGGGTCGCAGGAGAGTCAGAAGAACCCAAAGGAGTTGGTCCTTGGTCTGGGCCTGCAGCACTGGCACAAGGCGTTGGAAATGGAGCTGGAGAAATAACTCAAGGCCAAGGAACAGACTGATCTGGCCACAGGCAAACAAACTGAACTGAGCCACAAGGCCAGGAGTGACTGAACACGGCAGATCAGGCCAGGCAGCTGTGCCCAACCATGCAGGGCCAGGCTCAGCCTGGCTGCTCCCATTCCCAAACCCCCAGCACTGACTGCAGTTCCCAACCCCCAAATGTTCCACCCCAATATCAATTATTCAGCTTTAAAGCTGTGGTTCCTCTGAGCACAGACACAAGCTCTTCACACTCAGTGCTGCTGCAAGTCCAAGCTTGGGGTCTTAAATGCAGAATTCTCCAGAAAACCTCAGATGCCCCACAATATGGAACAGTTTTCTGGAGCAGCTTTTAGGTGTCTTCAACTATTCTCTACTTTTGCCCCTCACTGGTTTTCCATGCAGCACTGATCAAAGACAAGAACCCTAAATTCTCTCTCCTTCGGTAAACTCTGCACATCTCCTAATTTGAGGACAGCAGGAGGATTTTGCACACTTGCTGTTTTTAAACAATCTCATTATAACATTCCGTGAAATCAGGTGAAACCCTCATAGTGCCAGCCAAAGTACAATTCCTCCATCTCCCTTTCCCACAAGGATGTTGCAACAAATCAGTGCAAAATAAATATGAGTGGCTTAAACAAATGTTTAGCTACAGAGAAAACTCCAGTGCTTAACTATTAACTGTCTGTACCACAATAAAAATCAGGTTTAATGGGCCAGGACAAAAACCCAAAAGCAGCAGCTGGATGAACTCTCCAAACAAGCTGTTCTGCAGCTCAAGAGGAGATTTGCTGAACAGAGATGAATTCACACTTCCCAGCTTCAAGAACCAGTTTTAAGGGCCCAGTAAACTTTAAGTTTCCCATCAGCAACAAGCACAGAGAGGAGGTGGAGCAAAGTCAGCCCAATTCCTCCATTTTGTCCAAGTTGTTCTCAAGCCACTGCTCAGCCCTCAGATCTCATAATCTTACCCGTCATCGAGGCGGCCACAGTCTTGTCTGGACAGAAGAGCAAAGCAGAAAAGACAAAGAAAGATAAAGGAGGGAGAGACAGAGCAGAGAGAAGGAGAAATGAGGTGAGAGCAGGAGGAAGGAAGAGCAGGAGGAAGGATGAGCAGGGAGCACAGGCTGCCAGCCCCCGACTGTGACCGGTTCTCTCTTAGCGCGATACTGGATCATCACTGGGCCGGCAGCACTGCACACCCACCCCGGAGCTGCAGCCTCAGGCACTGAAACCTCCACACAACCAGGCCTTTAAAAGCCCAGGGTTATGCAGGTGTGAGGTACAATGAGGCATTTCAAGGTGCTAGTACTTGGACACACGCAGTTCTTGCACAGCTGCAGCATCTGCACTTCCAGGAAGGTCTGTATACCTGAGAGCTTTATGGGTTTTAAGATTGTGCACAATTTAAAGCAAAAAAAGCCAAACTACCTTTGTCAAGATGGGAGCTGGGAGCTGAGGAGCAGCTGCAACTGGAGCAGCTGCTCCATCTTCCAGGCAGTCACGCTCCCAGTTCCAGAGTCTGTGCTAAGGCTCTGCTGAGTCACCACAGACCAAAGCCTGAAGTTCCCCTTCTGCCAAGAGCCAGACCTGAGCTGCACCACAAACCCACTCACAGCCTGGCAGCTGCTGACTGATTTCTGCAACAACATCCCAGCCCTGTGCTGCACACAAACAACTCCCACCCCCACACACAGGTTACTACCCCATTGTATTCACAGAGCAACTGCTCCAGCAATACAAAGTGTTTCCTCCTCCCCGGTGTTTGTATCTCAGCTAAGTCTCCACAGCTCTCAGGGAAGATGGGGATAAAGCAAATAAATTACAGGAACAGCCCCAGCATCGAGCAGTTGGATGCAGCAGTCAGGACAAGCAACTCCCACTGTAGGAACCAGCAGCTCCACAGGCCTGATCCCAGCAGGGAAGGCTTATGCTGTGCTGCAGGAGTTTATAATCTGGGTATAATAAACATAATTACAAGTGTGGCCTTAGGAGGAAGTTACTTATTTGTCTGCAAAAATTCCTCTGAGGCTTTTAAAGGAGTTACCTTTGCTCTCTCCAGCACTGTGTCCATTATTTTAGGCTCTTAAGCTGCCACCTTCCACTTCATTTTTTTAATTAAGTTGAAAAACATCACACATTTGGTAAAACAAAATAAGTAACGTGGTCCCATCAGAAAGCACTGCATGTGACACACAAGGAACACCTGAGGATCTCAGTGGTGTAAGTTTTGCAGGAGCAAACACCTGGCAGAACCCTCTCACCTGTTCCTGTGGAATGGGCGACCTATACTCAGAGAAGCAGCATTTGTTTTGTATGATCCTGGTGTGTTAAAGCCATTCACAAATCCATCGTTGGGAAACGGGGCCTGCAATACACACAACACTCTCAGGGGCTGAGCTACAAAGAAAATGTTTGATTAATTATCAGCTTCAGCAGTTACTCATGGCTGTAATTTCACACTGGGCTACAGCATCTACTGTGGTGTGAGCTCACTCCTCCAGCCAAATCCCCACGGGTTTCACAGTCTGCATCTGCTTCAGCAGAGCTCCCCCGTTCCTGGAAAAGCTCTTCCAGTAACACAAGCTGCAGGATAAAGGAATTTCACACCAAAATTCCTTGAAATACATGGCAGCCGATGGTGAGGCTGGCAGCTCCTCTGACAGTGCTGCTTTATCACATAAGTGTCAGAGAACAGGAAGATCTGACCAAGAAACCTGGGATACCCCTCACCCTGGGGATTATTAACCACATGATCCCTTTTGGGCTGGGCTCCTGCTGTCACTCACCAATGGTGTCTCAAAGTAAGGTGCAGGATTTGGAGACCAGGTCTGAGGCACGATGCTGTAGATGGAGTACTGCTGAGGGCTATATACAGGCTGCATGAACAGGGGGGAGGCAAACTGGGCCTGGGTCTGTACGGGCTGCGCGTACACGCTCGAGTCCACCACCCGGTAACCATTCTTAGCAAAAAACGTGTTGATGGCTTTGATCCTGGCCTGCAAGACAGCAGAGCACACCATGGCTTAGCTGGGAGGAAAGGAGGACGTGGAACCTTTCCTGCCTGCTGGAGGAATGTCAAGGTTGATTACTGTTTATGAATAAAAGCTGATAAAATCAGTCCAGCTCACATTCCCACAGCATGATAAGGGGAAGGACACACGTTGCTTTAGCTGGGTGATCTGTAAAACTGAAGATTTCTACAGCAGGAACTGTCCAGACTCCAATTGTGACAGCTCCTCTCACAGTAAATGCACTTTGCTCCAGCCTGCTTTGTGCAGCAGCCAGCTCGAGACTCAGAGGGACAGGAATCCCTCTCCTGAGCTCTGCAAACCCAGATTCCAGGGCAAGTGGAGAAGGGAAGTGAGCACAGGAATGTGTTTCACCCCCCCTGGGAAGCAGTGCTGTGACTGAAGTGTGATTTGTCAGAGCTCCCCACGACCACGTTCACGTTCCAGCCTCCAGAGCCTGAGTCTGGACTATCCCTCTGCTGAGTCCTTGGTTCACCCCCACAAATGGTCACCATCATCCAAACACAAACAACACAATTCAACCCTGACAGAAACAGCAGCTAAAGCAGCTCACCATTACTGGCTTGCCCTGAAAAGTTTTCACTTCTTCCCTTAAGTATTTGAACGCCTGCAGGTACAAGAAAAGACCAACATTAGAATATCTTGATAAAGTTGTACTTCCCAAAGGATGTTCCATGATTTAACACAATGTGCAGTCATGTGCTTCCCTGTCAGCCCAGCTAAATTCATTAACACTTCAAATTCAGGATTCTAGTGCTAGTCATGGCTGGTGAGCACCAAGGCAAGAGCCAGGCAAGGGAATTACAACCCCACAATCTCTCAGCTTTAGTCTTGCTAATCAGAATCTGACAGTAATCTTTTAAAACAACAAAAAGGGATCAGTAAATAAATATTTCTTTTAGCTACAGGAAGCACAGGTGCACTGTCCTTGAGCAGGGGAGGATGAAAGCTGGGGTGTCAGAGGAAGGCAGCCTTACCTGCTGTGCATCTGTGTCCGACTGGAATGTAACGTACCAGTTGTTGTTGTGAGCAAACTCACAGCTTATCACCTTGGGGCAGTTCTCATTCTTGAACAGAGCCTTCACCTCCTGCAGAGAGAAGTTCAGGGCCCTTGTACAGTGCACACCAAAGTGACCCAAGTCTGTGCTCCAGCCCCTCAGCTGCTGCTCATGTGACCAGGGATGTTTTCTTATTCTTATATTCTTACAACCCTAGTTCAGCCTCCTGGGCTCCCAAGAGAAAACTGAGCAGCCACAGCTGGTAAGAAAATCAAGATCCATGTAGACCTGGTGATATTTTCATATGAAACAGGTAGGAAAACTGTGGTTGTAGATCAGCAGAGTCATGGAGACAATAATGAGCCCATGAAATATTTCTAAGTCAAGGCAACCTGACAGCTTTGCAATAATCAAGATTGTAAAGAGAAGGACAAGCAGCTGCTCAGTGTTTGCATTAAAAGAACTCATTAAAAATGCTCGTAGACAAACACCCTGTGTTACAACTTTAAAAAACAAAGAACTAAATCATTCTGTTCGCCAAGTATCAGGAGGAATTTTATTATCCTCCCTCCTTGGGCATAATGAGCTCAGCTCATGCTGGGGCTCAATGAATGAGAAATGTTTAGTAACATTTCTTGCTGCCAAAACAACCGTCTGACTTCAAGTAAAGTTATTGCTGTGACAAAAATTCAGCCTGAATTCCAAGCTGTGCCCTGAACTGATTTATTTTTGGATCTGAAAAGAAACCAGTTCAAATTTCCTTTTAGAAAAGTCGAGCTAGCTCAGCTTTGGTGGAAAAAAAGTTTACTTAAGAAGGTTTAAATATAGTAGTAAATAATGGGAAGGGACAATGGCAATGGGTTTTTGTTTTGGCTATTTTGACACCGCACCCAGGCGGAAAAAGTTACTGATGTGGTCTAGAAGAAAAATACCCGTGTTTAATCCTATTAAACACCAGCTGACCTTTTCTCCTGGTGCTGTTTGAAGCCCTGTTGAAAACACCTTCCAAAACCAGTAAGAGAGTTATTTATTTATCTTCTATTTATTTACCTCTATAGGTGTTGTCTCAGGGATCTCACGGAGAATGATAATACATCGTTTGTGGTTTGGTCTGACTTTCTCCCCCCTTTCATCCACTTGTACCATAGGAGAAGCTGAAAATAAAGCATAAAATTTGGACATCTCAGCAGTAGCAGACTCTCTCATGGAATTTGGAATAAAGAATGAGAATTCAGGAGCCTGGAACAGCCTCCTACTCAGGAAAGTTCCTGTCACCATTTACCAGAACAACAAACCATAACCAGCTCAGGGACTGCAGCATCCCTCTGCAGCACAGGAGGATTCTTTGTGCTACTGAAACAGACACCAAAGGCCCAGACTTACATCTCAAAACTTCAAGAATAAGGTCCATATCCGTTGTCAGCTTCTTAATCCCTTCCATGTTGGCAATTGTCCATATTGGAACGAACTGATCGCTGTCCATCTGAGACATCAAGTAGAGATCCTTTGAAAGATTCTCTCTAGAAAGACAAGGTTATTATTTAATAAAGATCCTGAACCTGACTTAGAGAAAACTCAAAACAAGAGGATAACTACAAGCTTAAATAAATAACCACCAGTACCATTCACAACCAAAACGCCCTCAGATTTTCTCTCCTGGAACAAATCCCAGCAAATCAACACAAAGCAGAGTAAGATAACTTATAAAACCTAAGGAAGTTCCAGTGCCCTCCACGTTGATCTGCAAAAAGGATCTGCCAGAAAGACTTCTGGTGCCACACAGAGAATGATCTCAACGTCTCATGACTGTGGAACACAGAAGTCATCCTCACCCAAGGACAGGGCTGCACAGACAGGACTGAAACAGCTGAAGGTGCCACGGGGCCTCTAGAGCACACCAGCAAACCTTGGTTTGTGTGTTTATCATGATGGTACATACCAAGCCACAAGGAAGGATATTTGCCAAGGATTTTAACAGAAGGTTTATAGCAAGCTGAGTTAACTGCACCTACCGAGAGAAGCAGAATTCCAGTTGTTTTCTCAAACATTCTCTAATGTCTTCTGTGGACACAGTGGAGCTGCCATCACCTGAAAGGGACCACATCCACCATCAGCTCCCACTCTCATGGCAACGAGAGGGGGCAAGGACACATCTCATTGCAGAACACAAGAATGAACCCCTCTGGGTAGGACCAAGAGGAAAAGCTCACCCAAGGTGCTTAAAGACCCCCAGACTACTCAGAATGACTCTGATCCCACTTTGCACCTGTTTGGCCACGTGTTGAGGCCCTACTGGAGCTTCTTGGACACATATGGACATATCAGAGCTCCCACTTGGTCACACCCCACTCAAGAGCAGCTCCAGGGGGGGTTACAGACGCTGACAGCAGCATTTGAACTTCAGCACTCACCAGACACTTCATAGATTTGGTATCCCAGATCCTCAGTCGCCACGACAATTCCATTTGCTGACGCCTCATCAACTCCTGTGCCATTCCTTGTGGCTTCACAGGACGGGGAATACATCACTTCATACTGCTTGCAGCTGTCCTCTGAGATCTCTAAGTTACCTGGCAAAGGAACACACCAGCAGCAGGAAAGCTCCTGTCAGCCTCACCATACTTGCCATGTGAAAAATTCTGGCTACCAACATTAAATACTCAAGAAAGCTGTACCCGAGAGTGTCTAACCTTAGCCTGTATTTCTTGCACTTGGTGCTAGATAGAACTTATACCTCTCCAATTTCAGGAAGATCTGGTTTGCACTAGGCTCTCAGGGAAAAGTAAGTAAAAGTAAATAAAAGATCCTGAAGTTGATCGCTAAAGTGGCAGAGAATCTAAAAACCAGTCTTTCCACATGAAATTTAAAATATTCAAGCGAGGTTCCTAAAAACAAGGGATGAAAATTGCTTACACTGCTTCAACTGCTTCACTTTGTTATGAAGAGACAAACGAGTTTCTGTCAGGCAAAGCACAAACCCAGCGCTCTCTCCTCACTTCTGCTGACTTACCAGAAACCTTTGACAAGGCCATGCAAGCTGCATGTCCCCTTCTTTATCCCTAACTTTTACTAAACCATTTTGCAGGGAATCTCCTGCATCCTCTGCCAGGCTTTGAGTCACCTTAGCTACACCTCAGATCAAGTGTGAGCCACACCAGCTGAATCCCCAGTTCTGGACACTGCCTGAGAGGTGAGGATGGGATGGGGCTGCAGTGGGACAGCCTGAATGGAACAGAGTTAACCATGGACACTGCTCAGGGTCTGCTCCACAACAAATGCTCCTGGCAGCTCTCAGCAGCATTGCAGGCGGCCCTCAGAGCTCATGTTCCTGTTCACAGGGTGCAGTGGGTGCTCAAGTGCAGCAGTGTCATGAATCCACTGGACACATTCGGCACCCTGCTCCCCTCTTAGCGCGTTACTTGGTCATCACCGGGCCCTTGAATCCTGCTCCAGCAGAGCTCAGACCTGAACCAAATCTGAGACCCACCACCCTCACAAACCACCTGCTGCTTTCTCGTGCTCCTTGCTCCATCAGCACAAGGACCAGAGCCAGAGGTGGCTGCTCCCAGCTGAACTCCCCGAGTGTCCCCAGGAGGGGCCACACGACCCCTGTCCCACACCTCACCCTCTGTCCCACACCTCACCCTCTGCTGGCGTCCCCTGGGCCGCTGCTGTCTCCTGCCACGTGTGCTCTGTGCCATTGGTGGGGGGCACGGCCTCCCCGCTGCCCTGGGGCACTTCTTGCCACACCTTTGCATTGGGGTTCAAGCCAGCACCTTTGGATGTTACCTGCTGAAGAGACCAGAACGCTTCGGTTAGTCAGAGCAACCCAGAGAAGCCTCACAAGTCAAGCCAGAAAACAGAGGCGAATTTAGTGATTGTCTCTAGAGTTCCACATCTCAAGTGTCTACCCAGCTATTAAGCACCTATGTGATTTTTTTTATTAATGAAAACAGGAAAATCCTTGGTATTTTCCAAGTATTTCGTTTCTACCTCCATTAGAAGTGTTGCCTTCAACCTCTCTTTATTGACATCCGACAACATCAGCGGAGGCAGCGGCTACTCGGCAAGGACTCTGGGAACTCATAAGCTTTTAAAGACTTGACTGTCATAATGCTCCAGTCCCCTTTCACCAGAAAGGGAAATTTTCCCTCATCCAGACCCCTTCCTAGAAAGGAAGGTAAAAAAACATATGTCAAGGAGAAGAAACTGTATAACTTAACGGAATTAGTGACATCTGTACTAACCAAGCATGGCCTGTGCTGGGCCAGGATTCCTCCTGAACTTACCCCAATTCTACCCCATTCCCCCAGGAATCTTACACACATCAACGAACACTAATGACTTCCTTAAACTTGTAACCAAGGAGATTGAAGGTTTTGAATTGCCAAGGGAAACTTACACTCCATCCCAGCCTGCTGGGGAGAGAACAGGATCTTCTCACTCTGGGTCTGGGCAGCAAGGACCATCATTAGAGTGAGAGGGTTACAAAAAAACAGACAAGAAGAACTGCAAGGCTCCAGCCTGACACAGAGAACACTCAGGTCCCTCTCCCAGAGCTGCTCAAAGGCACTTGGGTGAGGAATCCAACAGCAGCACGGAGGAAAAACAGGGCTTTTGCTCCTTTCACATAGTGAAATAGTATTATAGTTATTATAACTAATAACAGAGTTATAGGGTAGAGAATAAAACTACCCTTTTGCAAAAATCCTCCCCCCAGGACATCCCACCAGCCCACAAGCAGCTAGAACAGCTCCTCCAGCCACTGGACAATGCTGCAGTTTGCTGGACTTTAAAAGGTGAAAGCCACAATCCAGCCCATAGCCACAGAGGCACAGATAAGCAAGCTGGGTATGCTGGGGCCAGGCTCCTGGGTCCTGAAGTGAAGGAGTGGCTCCCTACCAGGCCTCAAACACAGCACAAGGATAAGGAAGCAGTTGCAATAGCTCCAGAGATAATTCCTCTGCCAAGGTCACACCTCGTGCCAGAGCTGTTGGCTGCAAGGACGAGCCCCAGCTCAGTAACAAGAAGCCTCCAAACACTGGAGAAGTTCAAGACAACCGTGTGAGAAGCAAAACAAAGACCACGGTTTTTGCAAAGCCCTGAGATTCAAACCCCCCACGCACAACTGATTTAATCCACATAGCAACAGAGTCTTCCCCTCCCGTTAATCTTTGCCCAGGAGCAGAGTTGGAAACTGGAAATAGTTCAGGGTGAAAGGACACACGGCTCTTTCCCTTTGCAGATTTCAAAGTAGCTGCTCCCCAACAAAACAACCTGCAAAGCAAAACCCAGTAACCTGCTGCAACCACAGGCTCTAGCACTGCAGCTCAGCAGCTCCAAACTAAGTTCTGCTCAGCTTCTGGTCACTCCTGGGGCAGCATCACCTGCCCACAGACCCAGAAGGTCCCAGCTCCCTGAATTTACTTCTCAACAAAGCAAAAAGAGACAAGACACATCCAAGAGATGATTCATTCTTCTCTAAAAATAAACTGTGCCTCACTACCTACATCTCTGAGGGTAGCACTGAGCTCAGGCCTAAAGTAATTTGAAGGAATAAATGTGGTGAAGTGAAACTGAAACACTTTGGGGTGGTTACTGCACTTGTGGAGGTGATGGGACTGATAGCAGCTCTGATGAAGTGATGAATGGATGATGAGCACAATGGCTGGGACACACCTGGAACAGAGAGCCCTGAGAGCCCAGCAGGATGCAGCCCTGCTCTCACTCACCCCAGCAGCAAAACCCCACAGACTGCAGGGATGAGAAGTCCCTAATTTACATCAGCTTTTGGGAAATTCACGCTGTGCTCCATGAGCAGAATCGCTCTGTCCTGGCCAGCGGCTCTTCAGAAGAGAAGGCCAAAATATCAAAATATCAATTCCTGCTTATTTAACGGAGGCTACAGACGCTGAGCCGTGGGATTGGCTGCAGCACGACCCTCCCAGCTGCTCTCGGGAACTTTCATGAGAGGTTAAAGCTTTACAGAGTGACAAAGGTTGGGAACACTGCTGGGATCCACGAGCTGACCAAGCTCTCCTCCTCAGCACAGCTTCCCCTCTCGCTCACACTGCTTCCAGCCAACGTGGATCAAAGACTCTCCACCAGCAACTCCTAAAAATTGGCTATAGAGGAAAATTCTCGTTCTGAAATATGGCAAAGGATATTTTTCTTATTGTAATTACATCTAAATTACACTTAAGCAGATTCAATTAAGCTAACAAAAATGCAGGCACTCAAGAGTTTTAAAGCATTCAATTTTCATATTAACTCAAATTATTCTGCAACCAAAATCCTAACCCAGAGCTTGTGACAGATTTCCTGGAGCAGACAAACTCTCTGAGACAGAATCAAAGCAGAAAATCCAGAAGAGAATTTAACCAAACTTGTGAGGGGAGAAACAAACCCTCTTCCAGAAATGGAAACGTAAGCAGATGGAAAAACCCCAAGGTCAGCAAAGCCCCGGAGGCAGCTGGGAGCAGCCTTGGGGACAGGCAGGTAGGGACCCTGAGGGGCTCAGTGTGACCCTCTCTGAGGGGAGCCACCTCCCCAGAGCTCCTGCAGGCTGCACAAGGATCAGAACTCCTGCAGAGCTGCTGGCTCTCGGGTTTCAGGTGACAGCTCAGTGCCCTCAGCATCCCAGGTAACTCTCAACCTCAGGGTCACAGCAGCACGGCTCCCACCAGGAGCTGCAGGGTTTTCCACCAGTGGAACGAGCCCCCGTGCCCAGGGGAGCCTCCTCCAGCCCTGGAAAAGGGAAGGCACAGGTGTGCTCTCTGAGGGGGTACCTGTGCCACAGGAGTGTGACCAGGGCCACTGTGGGCTCACAGGAAACCTCACTCCAGAGGGCCAGCAACACTCAGAGCTTCCCACAGTCCTGGATTTCTAACCATCATGGGCAGCACTTCACCCACCTGAAACACAGACTTCCATTTTCCCAATAAATTACAAATATATGGAATCAGGAGCGCACACCCGTCTGAGTGGACCCCAGCAGCCATTATCAATTCGATTTCTCTCCATGCATTTATTAATATTCCCAATGCACCTAATTATTAATTGTTAGCAGCACACAGATGCTGGCTTTGAGGGAGAAAAAAGGCCTGCCCCAAACACAAACATATGAAACAGCACAAGCCTCACACAGCCCTTACACTGCAGAGATTTGGAACTAAAGGATGTTGAAGGAAACCCAATTCCCCCGCACACACTGTGAAGGGCTCGGCACCATCACCACCTTTATACTCAAGGAGGTCTAAAACAAACACTGACAGCTGTTTGTCAGCCAATCCCCCTGAAGACCCCAGGACTTCCACCCATCCTGTGCTTTATTTTCCAAAGAACCCCAGATAAAGCTGCTGTCTGCTCTCAAGCACCCAACTGCAGCATTCCAGGACACCCAGCTCTGAACTCGTCCTCTGTCCGGGCTGAAAAGAAACCTTCAGAAAGTCCAGATGGTCCTCAGAACTCAAAATTAAATATTAAATAAATATTACTGAGGCTTCCAGAAGGAAGATCGCAGAAACGCCCAACGCTATCACAGGAAGATCAGAGTTGGGTTTGTGCTTTCGGACTCCCTAAAAACCCCAAAGTGCTGATGAGCTGCAGCTCCCCCCAGCCATGTGCTCCCTGCCCCGCTCCAGCTCCGTCCCCATCCCGCATTCCAGAACCTGCCTCGTGCAGCCGCTGCTCCGGGGCCTCTGCCCCGCTCAGCCCGGGCTGAGGCAGCTGCTCCCGCCTCCCTCCGGCCTCAGCAGCTCCTCTGCCAGCAGAACCCTCATTCTCCAGGCCTGTCCCCGTGCTCACACAACTCTGATTCCCCTCGCGAGGCCAAGGAAGGTTCAGCTCGGAGCTGAGGGGATTCACTTCAGAAAGAGAACGCGCTTCCCCAAGTTCTTTATTCAGGGGTTCCCAAGCACGGAGCGCAGGTCGGTGTTGGTGTGTGAGCCCAGCAGCACCGTCCCAGCCGTGTCCCGAACAAACCCCGAGCAGAACCGGGCCGAGCGGAGCCCTCGCGTGCGGCCCCGGCCCCGCGCCCGCCCGGCCCCCGCCGGTACCGCCCGGCCCGGCCGCTCCGCGCTCCGCGCGCGTTCCGGGACAGAACTCGGAGCAAAGTTTGGAGCGGCCACCCGGGCTCGTTCGGCGAAGGCTCAAACCGCCTCACCGAACGCGCGGAACGGCCCGAGCGGTGAAGGCCGGTCCGGGCCGCAGCGGACACGGCGCCCGCCCTCCCCGGTGACCTCCAGGGCCGGGCCGGGCCGCGCCGCTCGTCCCGCCCGGAACGGCACAACCGCGGCTCCCGCGCCCGAAACCACGGCCGGCGCTCAATTAACGCAATTAACGAGGCGCCGCGCTCGTGCCGGCCGCGCCGCGTGCCGAGGGCCGGGCCGGGCCCGCTGCGGGGAGGCCTCGGGGAGGCCCCGCGTGTCCCGCGTCACCTTCAGGGCCGGGCCGGGCGGCGCCCGAAGGNCCGCCGCCGCCTCTTCCGGGCGCTCCGAGCGCGTCCGGGGCACGGCCGGCACCGACCATTCCCGCGCGGAGGGGGGGGCGCCCGCCCCGCCGGGCTCCGCCAGAGGGCGCGGTGGCCGCAGCGCCGCGCGGGGAGAGCGGCGCCCCCCGCGGAGGGAGTGGAAGGGCCCCGCGCGGCGCTGTGGAAAATTCTCGGATTTGGGGTTTTGTGGGTTTGGTTCGTTGTTTTTCCTTATCCTTTATGCTTCCAACAAACGTGTGCAGCCGGCCCGTCCGGCCACGGTCAGACCCGCAAGGCCCAAACTGAAAGTCCCCAGCACAAAATCCTGTTGTACCCCTGATTTGGGTGTCCCCCCAGAACCACGGGGAGCAGCAGGAATGATGCTCTGAGGGGATTCCTGCCAGGAAAACGCACCTTGAAACCAGCTTGCCTTAGAGAAAGATCCACAAGACTTAACTCAGCGCATTGAGCGGTAACTCGTTGGGTTTGTAGGAGAATTGAAGGGCTCCGGGCTGGTGGAGGATGGAGATTCCAGCCCTCAGGCCCCTGCGTGGATCAGGGCCCTGTGAGGGATCCACGATCCCATCACCCGCGATTAGGGCTGGGCAGATCCGTGTGGATGAGGGATAATCAGGGTCCGTGGAGGGGATTAGGCAGCAGCAGGAGCTGCCCAGCTGGCAGGCCCCGTGAGCTGCAGATCCTCCAGGGCCTCCCCGGTGCCTCTGACACAAAGGCTGGGCTCAGCAGCTGCTGCAAACATCTGGCTTCAATTCCTCCTAAAGCCACGGCTTTCATTCGGCCACCAAACCACTTCCCTTTCATCTCCAGAGGACCAGCCCTGTGGCAGGGCTGACTCTGCCTGTCCTTACCCTGCATTATCCTGCAGGGAGAAGGTCCCGGAAAATCCAGGGCTGTGCTCCTCACAGAGGAGAGACCTTGGAGATCTGACAGGTTCCTGCTCTTTTCTCTCCCTAGAGTTCCTTTGGAGTCATTTCTAGGCACACATTTCTCCATCAGCATGGTTCAAATGGGCTCAAAGTCCAGCTTAGACCTGATTGCCCCTTAATTCCCCCGGCTGAGAACCCAAACTTGAAGAATCAACAGATGTGGCACGTTGTGCTGAGCAGGCAAAGCGTGTCCTTGGGCTGGAGGGAGAAGCTGTGTGTGTTTGGAAATCCCTTTAGCTGAGGGTGCTGAAGGTTGGCTGGGCTGGGAAAAGGCCTAGCAGGATCAGAAACACCAGCAGTGCCAGTTTCCTCAACAACACTTGGCTGATAATTCTGCTATCAATAAAAGATTACCCGAGCAGGGAGACGGTGTTTGAATGCTCAGAGTGTTTTTGTGCAGCAGAAGAGCCCTGGAGTGAGAACGCTGGAGTTTGGAGAGATCAGCTGCCTCCACATGATCCCGTGACTCTGGAAACCACAGCAAAGTTTTATCCAAAGCCAGGGAGGCTCTTGGCTCTGCTTCTGGGCCCCAGCTCAGCAGAGATTGTGCCGTTGTGTTTTCACAAACTTCCATCGGTGCTGCAGTACCTGATGGGCTTTTCCAGGCAGAACTGAGTCCTGGGGTGAGAGAGGTGCCTCGGGCAGCTCAGAGCCACCACGGGTCTGAGCCCAACGTGCCAGACAAACCCAGGGAGCTCCAGGGGCAGCCAGCCCTGAGCAATCCCTCCTGTGGCACTCTGGCTACGCCCAAAGCCTTGGCAGGGCTGCAGTGTAGAAACTCTGCTCTAATTCCAAATAAACCTGCTCTTCCCATCTGCCTCCTGCCCTGCTGCTGGGCCACACTCTCCAAATGGCCACAGGGAAAAGCTTTTACCTTTTAATTTAACACGATCAGATAAAACAACCCGTGCAGGGGACAGCAGGACAGCAACAGGCACACAAGGAGTCACACAAGGAGTCACACCAGGAGTCACACCAGGAGTCACACAAGGAGTCACACAAGGAGTCACAGCTGCCTGCCAGGAGCACGGATTTGCGTGGAGAACCAGCTGGGTGCTCCTAAACAGAGTGGGGGGATTTTTCTGTAGCTCAGCTGGGTCTTTTGGTAGCCAGGATTTTTTCCCTTCTTGCTACTCTGTGTTGCAGCGAGGAAACTCTCCGGGGCACCCAGCATTCGGCATTGAGCATTCAGCAGGGCTCGGGTGTCCCTGTCCCACCTTCTCCCGCTCCATCCAGGTCACAGAGTGCCCGGCAGGGAGGAGGAGCGAGTGAATCACCAGGAAGGGCAAGGCTGGCCCGGCGTGGCTCCTCCTGGACCTTGGACGGATGGAGCTGGCCAGGAGTTAATGTTTAACTCCTCGAAGGCCCTGGAGACACCAGGGACACCCTGCTTGGCCGGGAGCTGTGCTGGGACGGCCCCTCAGGGCTGCGCTTGTGCCTCAAAGGTTCTTAACTCAAAAGGCAAAAAGTCCAAAGGGCCTCACAGCACGCGGTAAGAGCTGCAAGAGAGATGGATAAATGGCATTAACGAGTTCATCTCGCAGCCCTGCCCTGGCACGGCAGTTCCCACACCGGCAATAAGGAAAAGCTCTGGAATTGTTCACGATACGTTGTTACCAACGATCTTGGCAGAGGTGCAAGGCTCCCTGCTCGCCCTTCTTTCTCCATCCCTCATTCCTCTTCCCAAGGGCGTTCAAATCCAAGCGCGACAGTCTCGGCTAAAAAGGAGCACACAGTGCCCCGGGGGCAGGGCAGGACTCGGGGCCGTAATCCCAGCTCAGGTTACTCAGCAGCACTTTTGGATTCCTGTTCCTCACCTCACCCTTGTAAAGTGGGAATGGTGCTTCCTGAATTCCAAAGGAGCAGGAATTCAGGAATTTGGATCTTCATAGGAAGATCCACAAACACTGGATGAGATGCTCCCTTGCTGAGGACCAGGAGCTCAGATTTTCCTGCTGCTCCAGCTGGGATGCCAAGGACAGCCGGGACTGCCAGGAAAGGGCTCAGCAGTTCTGCTGTGTCCCCAGGGAAGGCACATCCTGCAGGGAATCCATCCATCCTGTTCGCTGTGGCCTCTGAAGGAATCAGTCAGCTCAGCAGGGGCATCCGATGTCTCCCCAGCCCCAAGGCTGAGCAAGAAAGGATTCTGTAACCCAAGAAGCAGCAGCAGCTCTGACTGTCCAGGAATAAAGGAGTCTCAGAGCAGCTCCTGGCTAAAGTTACCTGCAGGCAGAAAGGGGAGAGCCCAGGGAGAGCTCAGGCTGTCCCAGCAGAGCACAGTGTGCAGCCCTGCCTTAGCAGAGCTGTGCCACAGAGGTTTCATGAGGGTGTTTTTCTGTTACCTTGGCTTTATCACAAGGCAAAAAGGGAATGTACAGACTGACAGAGTATGTTTGGAAATGGAAATAAAATGCCAGTTTAATCACTGATTAAACAAGCCAGCGGTGCTGTTGGGAGGGGTCACTTGGAGTTTACGGATTGGGT
Source organism: Dicaeum eximium (assembly GCA_013396995.1). NCBI lineage: Eukaryota > Metazoa > Chordata > Aves > Passeriformes > Dicaeidae > Dicaeum > Dicaeum eximium. The sequence goes on from VWZP01000514.1 coordinate 180,283, forward strand.
GGGGACCTCAATACCAAAAAAATGCCAGGAGGGTGTCCAAGGTTTTTCTGGGGGTTTCTTCAGCTGCTGCCTCACCCTGTCTGCTGGTGCTGGGCCTGGGCAGCATTCTGGATGAGGCTGCACATTGGAAAAGCAGGGTTGGTTTGCCAAAAGTGCTCCTGGTGTCATTTGAGTGCCCCGTGGTGTTCCTGTCACCACAAAAAGGGGGACACCAGTCCAGAAGGTGCAAGTGTTCCTGTGCTGGCCAACTGTGTGCTGATCCATTGAATCCTGGGGTGGTTTGGGCTGGAAGGGACCTTAAAGCCCATCTTGTCCAGCCCTGCCATGGTAGGGACACTTTCCACGATCCAAGCCCCATCCAAGGCAGGTTGCTCCTGCCTCCATCTCACCAGGATCCAACCACGGGAGCTGTAATTTACAGTGTGTGCATTTTCTCGGCTATAATTCAGACTTTTTACTGCAATGACTAAATTTCACATGTCAGTGCTGAGACTGTCATAAAAGTAACACCAACATATTAATTTAATTAATCACTTCCTCTCTTAATGGCCGCTGCTCTGCAAGCAGCTCCCGAGGAATTTGGGACAGCCCAGAATTGGGGACAATGTCAACATCCAAGACCTGAAGTAGGGAAAGGAGATGGGGGGACGGAGCTGGGACAGGGGACGGAGCTGGGACAGGGGACAGAGCCGGGACAGGGGACAGAGCCAGGCCGGGGGACAGAGCCAGGCCGGGGGACAGAGCTGGGACAGGGGACAGAGCAGAGCCGGGTGACACAGGCAGGCCAGGGGCGTGTCCCTGTGCCCCGGGGCGTGTCCCGGGGCGGGGCCGCAGCCGCTGCCCGTTGCTGCGGCGGGCGCGGAGGTGCAGTGGCCGGTTCGGCCGGGACAGGTGCGTTGGGACCCGTTGTTTCAGCTGCGACAGGTGCGGAGGGACCGCCCTGGTTCCGCCGGGACAGGTACGTGGGGAGGGGCGGGAAGGGGACGCACGGGTGCGGTAGGGCCGGGACAGGTGTGCGGGACCCGCCGGCCGGGCCGGGACCGCTGCGCTGGGATCTCCCTGCCCCGGTTCGGGCGGGTTCGGGACCGCCGGGCCCTCCCCTGCCAGCCGGGCCGCGGTGAGTCCGAGCCGAGCGGGGCGAGCCCGGGCCCCGCTCCGGTCGCCCCTCCCCGTGCCCGGTACCGGGGCTCGGCCGCCGCCGCCGCTGTCCCGGGCCGCGCCCGCCGCTGCCCGCGGGTGGCCCTGCGGTTCCTCTGTGGTTCCTGTGGCCGCTTGTGATGAACCGGCCACTTCAGCCTGGGGCAGGCGTCAGGCATTTTCCTTTCGGGCTCTTTCCGGATAGAGGGATTGATGTTCTGCTGTTAAACTCTTGGGTAAAGCTGCTGGAGGTAGATTTGATGTGTTGTGCTGGATTGTGGCTCAGTCACAGCCCTTCCCTAACATCTGGCAAACCTCTGGCATCCCTGTCTCCCTCTCCATCTCCTCTGGACTCTGCCACCTTCACAGGACCTGCCTCCATTGCAGCAGGCAGAACAGTCATAGCCTTGTTTAAGTCCTAAAATGTATTTTCTGAAATTACTCTGAATAAACCGTTCAGAAGGAGCAGTAAAGAAAGCCCAGAGACACCTGAACACACCAAAACTGTAAATGAATGGGAAAGTGCTAAGAATGTGGAATGGCATAAAAATGCGGGAGCACAAGTTTCAAGGCATGCCAGGGTTCTGTTTCATGTCATTTCTGGCGACTGGGATTCCAGACAGGCTGCTTCTCTCTCCAGCTCAGTGTCCCAGCAGCAGGTACTGACTTCACCAAGAGATTTCTGCCTAACCAGGCAGGATTAACTCAGTGTACCTGTGGCTTTGATGGAGAATGGCAGGGAGAAGATGCAGCCCTGAGCAGGGGGGATGCTCAGATCCAAACCAGGGTTGTCTGAACAATTCCATTCAGTTTTGTTTCTCGGTGTGCTGCTGAGCTGTCCCTCCTGTGTGTCACTGAGCAGCTGCTCCCTGTGCCAGGGGAGCTCTGATGAATGCCCCGCTCCTGTTTCCTGGGCACGGCCGCCTCTGCTCTGTGAAAGGCCATTTAAACTGCAGCAGGGCCTCAGGTGAGCTCCCTTTGGCTCAAGATTAGTCATAAAACAAAGTTCAAACTGTGCCATGACACGGCTCATTCAGCATTGGTCTTTAACGTGGACAGAATTCTTTTTGTGGGATTTTCCAGCAGTAAATTCTACCTGTAATCTCCCTGTGTGCATTCTGGGGCTCCTGGGGATCGAGACTGGGGACTGCATCCTGCAGTCGCAGAAATACTGGGTGTATTTCTGTATACAATATGATTTTTGAAAAGGGAGAAGGTGGAAATGAGACACTTTGTCTTTGTGGCTGGTGATTTGTGCTGTTGTCAAATGCAGAGCACTCTGTGCAGCTTGGATGGAGGTTTACAGGGGACTTGGTGATGCAGAAAGTGTCCAAAAAGGCAGGAATTTCAGAAAGTAACTCCAGTTTGGGTTTCTCTTGCTGGTTGGAAGGGGCTCTGTGTGCCTTTCAGAGGCTGAGGCTGCAGGTGGCTGTACCTGGAGAGGCAACACTGACGAGCGGTTTCAGCATGTTGCAACATCCCCACCAAACCAGCGCCGCTTGTTCGCAGCGACAGCTCAACCTGCATGCCTGAAAATCCACCAAAATCCCTGCTCTGATAGAACTTGTCCTGTCACGGTGTGCTGCTCTCTCCAGGACACCAGAGGAATTGTGGAACGTGACAGGAAGGATCTCCCAGCACAGAGAGGTGCTCACCTGCTGTGTCTGCAGGCAGGGAACAGCACTGGAGAGGCTTTTCTGTTCCCAGGGCTCCCGTTCCAGCTCTGGGAGCTGCCAGGCTCTGCCTGTGCCCCTGAGCTCTCCTGGGCTGAGCTGCTGCAGAGAGAACCCCACACCTCTGTCCTTCCTGAGCAGGTGCTTTTCACACCTGTGGGGCTTTCAGGCCTTTCCTCTCTGTGATGGGCTGTTCATGCCCCCTTGGCTGAGGGTGTTTTGTGTGTGACCACTTGTCCGGCAGATCCAGAGTTCTGTGACTGTGCAAATCCCTTAAAGGAATTAATGGAAAATACAAGGAAGAGCTCAGCCTGCCTGGAGTTGGCATTGCAGGCTCAGTTCACGCCCTTGCCACAGCCATTGTGTGACATGGGACTAGGGATAAAATAAAGGAGGAAAAAGGGAAAGGCGTTGCCCTACAAGCTTTATTTTTGTCTTATCAGAGAGCTCTGTAAATTAATCTCCCCTCCTTTCCTCCTCCACAAAAGAAAACTGTGTAAAAAATAAATCTGATATGGTCTTGTTGGCTTCTGTGGTGAAAAGCTGGACAAAATCTCTTCCCATTTCCAGCAGTATGGGATGGTTGGAGCTTTTCTTGAGGTAATTAATACTATTTAACTGATATTATGGTAACTGCTGCAGCAGGAGGGGCACAGCTGCCTCCATGAACACGAGACTTGTCTGAGCTCACAGAGGAGAGCTGAGAGCGAGCACAAGAGTGAATGAAAAATGTTTGTAGAGTAATTACAGCCTCTTGGTTTCGTAACTCAAACCCTCTTACATAAATGCCAGCACGTTTGATTTGAAACCAGCAGGAGCAAGGGCACTTTGGGGCTTCCTGGAGCTCCTGTGTGTGTTTGTGACACTTTGGTGACACGGGGCTGTCACTTTGGTCACAGCTCCTGTTGTGCCTGTGGCTTTATCAGGGCACCATCAATGGCAGCTGCAGAGGAAATGACAACTGTCATCTGCTGCCTTTGTAAAGTTGGTTTATGGATGAGATCCTGAGGGGCTGGGATTGGTGGCACTGGGAGCACCTGAACAGGGACACAGGAGCAAATCACCTGGTGGAACTTCTCATCTGCTCACGGTTCCTGCTGCTGACCCTGTTCCTTCCTCCTGAGCAGGGATTTGGGGAGACAAGATGGAGCCTTCCCCGTTCAACAGAAGGCAATGGACCTCCCAGTCTTTGAAAATCACTGCCAAAGAGCTCTCCCTGGTCAACAGGAACAAGTCCTCAGCCCTGGCAGAGAGGTTCTCCAAGTAAGTGCTGTGGGGCAGGAGCTGTGTGTGGGGACAGCTGGCACCTGGGGCAGGGCCTGCTGCTCTCACAGGGGCTGTGCCCTGCACAGACACCCCAACAGTCCCACCTGTGCATCCCTGAGACTGTTGTCCAAATGCTCCTGGAGCTCTGGCAGCCCTGGGACCCTGACCATTCCTTGAGGAGCCTTTTCAGTGCCTGACCACTCTGGGGGAGGAACCTCTTCCTGATACCCAGCCTAAACCTCCCCTGCTTTAGGTAGAAAAGGAAGATTATTAAGCTTCCCTTTTCTCTGAGAGGTGGATAAAGGGTTACACTCAAACCATCAATATTGTATACCCTGAGAAAGCTGAATAGGAGTAACCAACACATTCCTTGGAAAAGCTTTTATTTCCTTAAGGAATTATGTAGGCTTCAGCTGGGATTTTCAATGGGATTTGGGGAACTGAGTCTCTGAGGCTTTTACATTAATAGTGTAACAAAGTTTTGGAGTATTTGGATGTTGAGTGTGGGGCAAACTTTATGGAATCTGTAGGAGAGGGATGGTTACACACCCACAGCTCCAGAGCTCCTCTGTGGATCTCTGGCCCAGGAGAAGCTGCTTGCTGTCACCACCTTGTTAAGGTAATTTATTCACTCACTGAAGCTTGATTACAGAACCTGGTCATCTTGCTAAATGTTGATAATCCCTTAAAAAAGGCTTACTGGAAGTAATCCAAACTGCTATTCCTTAATCAAGTAGTGTCCTGCTACATAGGCAGGGTCAGTGCCTTGGAAAAACACAGTCCTGCTCTCTGGCTTTGCCACCCTGATGTCTTTTAAGTGCTGTTAATTAAATATTTGTATGTGAAAACGTTTTTCTCCATCCCATATAATCATTTTTGTCAGGTCAGAGGCACAAAAGGCAACAGCAGAGATTCAAAAAGTGCCCCATGCTGGGCTGACTCACTCAGTCATCCTCTGTTTTCCAGGTGCTACTTGACTTTCACCTGTGTTCCTCTTTGATTCTTCTTCCTCCAGCATCACTTTCTCAGCACATTGTGTTCAGATTTGGACCCTTTATAATGCAGAGATGTGGGTTAGTGTATTTGCACGGATTAAAAAGGAGCAACAGCCTGTGACACATTCACTGTTGTGTCAAAAGCAGAATTCCACAGATAAGGAAAACAGAAACACCCTTTGCCCAAGCAGACGCTGAGTTCCTTCTCTGAAAGGCAGAGCTCTCCTTAAAATGGCAGAAGTTGTGATTAATTTTCATATTTCAAAGGGCAGGTGCAATCACCTTTGCAGCACAGTCACCAGCGGGGACGGTGGAGGGACTCACACCCAGCTGAGTGCAGACTGCAGATTGCTCCAGCTCCTTGAAGGACTTTGATTCCTGATCCAGGGTGGCTTTTCTGCACAGGGCTGTGGTGGCCCAGCTGCCCAGGAGGCGAGTGCTGAATGGGGGCAGCTCCCAGCCCAAGAGTAAAATCCTCTGGCACTTGTGGAGATTTTCGGCATGTGCCAGGCTGGAATTTGTTCTGGTTCAGCAGCTGCTGTATAAAGAGCTGAATTATTCCTGCCAGGGGCCACAGCAGACAGCTGGGTGGCGGAAACAATATAGCTATTCCAAGGTAAACTGTCTGGATTTGGGAATCAGAGTGCTCAGGGAATGAAAAGTATTAATGGATGTTACTATTGTAAACTGGACGACTGAAAATGTGTCTGTCACTTGGCTTTGTGTTATTTGCTGCTGTTTGTCCAACTAGCCTCTAGTTTTAGCTGATCCAGGGGGTGGGGGGAAGAAAAATCTCAGCTGTCTTCAGGAGCATTCAGTATTCTGGTTAAAACTTGGGTTTTGTTTGTTTTTCACTCTCTCAAAGGTATCAGAAAGCTGCTGAAGAAGCCACTGCTGAGAAGAAGAGAAGTGTAAGTGTTTTGTATAAGTGTTTGTTTCCTTGGGAATAAGCACAGCCTGCCACCAGGATGGATCCCCTGCATGAATGTTGCTGTGATAGCTGATTTTTGGAATATCAGAATTGATGCTGTGTGTCCTACAGAAAAGCTGCCTTAGACACAGGGTTTGCTTTTGCTTCATGCCCCATGCTTCTTCCCAGTGTGGAGGAAAGGAAAAGAAATGAAGTTTCTTGCCCAAAGCTGTGTTGAATCACCAATTCTCTCCTAAGCAAAAGGCAAAATGAGTTAACCACAAGGCAGGAATACTCACCTCCTGTTCTTAGCTGCAGGCACTCCTGTGGTGCCTCTTCCTTTCTTAACTAAATTTACAAGTGCTTAAAAGGAGCCTCCAAGCCTCCCTGAAATCCAGCATGAGTCTTTGAGAGCTGTGGGATCTCCTCTGAAGTGACTTCCAGGGCTGCAAGTGCCCCTGGATGAGGCAGCACCACCTTTCTGGCTCTGTTACAGCCCCACCTTCCCTCCTGTAACCTCCACTGCACTCAGGTGTTCAGAGGTCAGGGAGCTGGTGAAGGTTGCAGGGCTTTGTCCTTGTCCTCGGGGGAATTTGTATTTTAAAGCACTGCCAGTATTTGCAGGATCTATAGGGAAGTTGCTGCCTTGATTTCTCTAATGCTTGGGGAGCCACTCTTTGCTGTTTGGGATATAGGTGGGATAAAATAAGCATTCTAAAAGTTGCTTTTCAGTCTTAAATTTTCTTCAGTGCTTGTGCTTGTGTCAGTCAATGTTGCTGTGATCAGGGAACAGGCAGGGCTCCAGCAGGAGGGAAGTGTGCTGCCATTCCGGAGGTGTTCCCGCAGAAACCCGCCACACAATTCCCAATATTTCTGTTCCATTACAGCATTTCCCTTACAATTGTAATACTTTCCTTTCAATACAGTCAGCAAACGTGCTGATTTTTTTTTTTTTAAGTGTAAGTGGATCCGAGTCAATTTGCAAAGCAGCGTTCGAAATGTGACCAGCAGAGTAATAGGGTGAGAGACTTAAATCCTAATTTAGCCGCTAATGCCGGTTAATTCCTGTAAGCCTGGCAGCCCTGCTCCACTTGCCGTGAGTTCGGAGTGGTCTCGTCAGGGAGAGGCAGGAAAGATGCAGTGGTGGCAGGTACTGGGTGTGAGTAGCTGTTGTTCTGGGGACAGGGAGTGAGGGGGTGATGTTGCTCCTTGGCAGTGCCAGTGACTCGTGTGTGTGTGTCCCCAGGCAGTGGGTTCAGTGAACAGAACAGAAATCCCAGCCAGTTACTGGTTATTTTTAAACCGAATTATTAAACAGAATTATGATGGTTGTGGGTGCTTGGTTTGAGCCTTGGCTCTGTGGTGTCAAATCCTGGGCAGGTCTCTGGGAACTGAAGTGTTATCTGAGAGCAGAAACAGGTAACTCCAGGGATTTAGTGGTTTCTGAGAGCTAATGTGCAGCTTCTGGAAGGCCTGATAGCTGTTGTCTTCGGAAGACACCGCAGCATTTGGCACACCGGCCATCTCCTACGGCCGCGTGTGCTCCTGTCTCCTTGTTCTGGGGCCGGAGCCCCTCCTTGTGTGGGTTTGAGCCCCATTTCCTTCATCTGTGCATTCAGGGCTTTTGTGTGGCATTTAACTCGTGGGGCTGGACTCCCTTTTGCCTTATAAGGCCGTTCCTGTTTGCTCACTTCCTGCCTTACTCCTGACTTTTCTCTTCTCCCCCTCCTTCCTTCCCTGCCCTGGATGCTCTCTCCATGTGGCACAGCTGGAAGCGTTCACAGCTGGCCGGAGCGGGGATCGCGGCTGCGCTTCCTCCTGCCCGGAGAGGAAGCGCCTCGGGGGGCTGCAGCTAACTCCTGCCTCGGGGGGCTGCAGCCGACTCCTGCCTCGGGGGGCTGCAGCTAACTCCTTGTCGTCCGCAGAACGCAGAAAACCTGCCCGCTCACTTCACCCGGGGCAACCTGAGCGTGCTGAAGAAGAAGTGGGAGCAGCCGGAGCCGAGAGAAGCGCTGCGGGGCGGCTGCGCTGAGCCGAGGCACCGGGCCGGCACCGGCCGCGCTCCTTCGCCAGCCCCGGCGGCTGCAGCCACCCCCGGCCAGGCGCAGGGACCCGCCGGGGACAGCACCGAGCCCCGCAGCCACCCCCGGGACAGCGCCGAGAGCTCCGTGACACAGCCCCGGGGCATGGAAAAGCACGGAGCCGGCGAGAGGTCGGAGTCGCCGGGCAGGATCGAGAAGTGCAGCGTGCCCCTGAGCAAGCTCAAGATGATGTTCGAGAAGGGCGAAGCCCCGCAGGCCAAGGTAAGGCTCTGTGCCCCGACCCCGGAGAAAGCACAGCCACTGTCCCCCGAGACACCGGGAAAATCCCGGGAGGGAGTGGGTGAAACCCCCAGCCCAAGGTAAAACTCTGTGCCCCCGGTCTCGGAAAAAGCACAGCCACTGTCCCGGCACCGGGAAAATCCCGGGAGGGAGTGGCTCCAGATATCGCCTCTGCAAATATCGTGTTCATTGTTGTAGGGGAAGCACAACATCGTGGTGCGAGGGACTTACTCGAGGCGCACAGTGTGTGCTCGGAGCTCTGGCAGCTCGTGATTGCTCCTTGGAGCAAAGGGGGTTTGCTTTTGATAGGGCTCACTGGGAGGGGGGAAAATAATGGAATTTATTAAGTTCTGTAAAGTAAGTTGAGATTGTGTCTCGTGTGAAGATTACAGTGAGTTATGCAAATGGGAATTGCATAAAATGCACATGTAGGTATTTATGTATTTTTAAATATATGAAGGAGTAAGGAAGTTTGGAGTAAGCTCAGCAATCAGGACTGTTGCAGTGGAGATGAAGCACTAAGCAGGGAGATTTTGCTATCTATGTCAGTGTGAGTCGCCCAAACTCACACACACACACAAAGTGAAACACTCCCATCCTGTCCTCGCTCTTCCTTCATCTTTGTGTCTTACAAAATGTTTCTTATCGAGAACAAAAATCTCACGGAGGGAAAACGAAGCCGAGGTGGCCAGAGCAGCTCCTGCCCTCGCTAGTTTTGACTTGCAAATGCTCAGGGCTCGCATTTTTCTTCCAACTGCTCATGAAATCTGATCCCGCATGTGGACTGCAGCCGGCGTGTCCCGGGGGGAATTGCTTCACTCCGAAATGAGTTGCATATGCTGGGGGCTTGCAACACACTCCCGAGGCCTCGATGCTGGTGGATTTTCCAGTTTTCTCATCGTTTCCTCTCCTCCTGGCTTTGTTTTACTGCGAGAGGTTTTCTTGCAGTATTGACTAAAACAAACACATTTTGGACAAAAGTTGTTTCAATATGTAACAATGCAGGGCTCAGAGGAGCAGCTGGGTGTGAAAGGGAATTTTGGGTCTGTGTGAAGTCATTTCACAACTTGAATTTTTGGAGTCTTTGTCATGATATGAGAGCTGCCCATGACAGACCTTCCCTGAACTCTTGCTGTAGGATTAATCACTCAGAATTCCCCAGGAATTCTGCAGATGGACTTCGAGTAACTTTATCTCAGCCTGAGGAACAAATTGTTTTGGAGCTGAGTGACTCTGAAACTGATAGTTTGTCAAGTTTAGCAATTCAAACACTGTTGAAAACCAACTAAACCCAGTAAACACCGCCCAGGAGGCACAAAACTGGTCGGGTTCGGTTCTAAATCCCTATTCCAAGTGAATCTGTTGCTTTTAGTGCAGAAGGGAGAAGGAGTGTTCTGAAGTTTAGATGTGTGGGGGAGAAGGGGCGTGTTTGGAATTCCATTCCAGTTGTGGGAATTGATCTGTGGATGGGAGGATTGGGTTGTGAGTGCAGGGAAGGGTGCTGTGGGGTGGGAGCCACGACAGCTCTGCAGCTGCCTCTCCCATTTATTTCCTGTGCTTTTTCCTGAGCGAGGCTTCATGGAACCGTTTTGGTGGAAAATTCCTTTCTGTCCTTGAGTCCAGCTGTAAATCCAGCTCAGAGGTGGCAGTTTTCCTCAGAGTTTGCTGAAAACTCGATGTGTTGGTGCTGTCAGAGCTTTGCTGGCACAGCCTGTGTGTGAACCAGGCAGCAGCAGGGCTGGAGGCTCGTGGCAGTGCTGATAAATCAACTTCCATGGTTGCTGGGCAGGTCTGGGGCACGGATCCAGGTCAGAGCCTGGATTTCTTGATTCCATCTCCCCCTCTAAACAAACCTACTCTCACTTTCAGGATTATAAGTAAAATCTCATCATTTATTAATTTATTCGCTCAGATCTTGCTCTGTCTTCTGCAGTAGATAGGAGGCAGATATTTTATTGCATTTTCATGGAAACAAACTGCTCTAATCCCATTAGGGGCAGGCACGGCAGTCTGGATTGGTTCAGCACTAAGCAAAGACTGGAACTGATAAAAGACCTGATGTTCAAAGGATTTTTTCCTGTACGTGATAGCGAAAGCACGCCCAGGGGGGAGGAGAATCAGATCTACAACATTTCTGGAAAAAGTTGTCTGTTTGTGTTTTTGCTTGAAGGCAGAACCCGGCTGTGGTGTGCAGGTGACCTCGTGGCAGGGTCACGTCTGGCACGGGTGCTGTGTAATGGAATAGGTGTAGCTTTGATTTGGGTGTTTGCCCAGCTCTGTGCCCCAGGCCAAGCTTTACCTGTGCTCAGGTGCTTCTGCACCAAGTCAGAGCTTGGGGCTTTCCACGAGGAACATTTCACACCAGGAATATTTCACACCAGGAATATTTCATCTCCTTTTCAAAGCAGCAGAAGCTGTGCCCTGGGAATCGTGGCCCAGCCACAGAGTGACAAATCCCTCAAGGGCTTCCTCCATGTCAGAGGAGTTACCTCCCATGAGCCAAGGTCCTCCTGATTCCTGCAGTTGCTCAGTCCATCAGTTGTGATGGGGAAAGTCCCTCATCTTCCCTCTGTTAAACATTTTTTTTTCCTTTTGCTCTGCTTTTTTTTTTCCCCCAAGATAAAACTGTTCATATAAACCCTACACATATTTGTAGGATATTTTTAGATTTACTGAATATTTGTAGGTTTACTGAAATATCCCTAAAGCTTTTGTGTTCTGGTTGTTGGGATTTTTGCTGTGTTCTGCAGCTCCCCCAGGGAAAAGCTCCTCAGGTGAAGGTGTGACACCTGCAGATGTGAGGTGGCAAAGGGCAGGAGGAGGAGCTGGCCGGGCTCTGGAGTGCTGCTGGTTGAACTTTTCCTGATGGAACCTTTGCACCCCAAATTTCTGAGCTGGGAGAACCCCAGGCTCGTGGGCTCAGGGTGGTGTTAAGGGGACACTGACTGGATAAGAACCATCTAAGAAAATTCCATTTTCATGGAATGAGGGACCTGCAAGTCTCTACAAGTGTGCAGGCACTCCCAGACCTGAGCCTGTTGGTCAGTGCAAGACTTGTCAGAGCTAAAGCTCTTTCCCAGTAAGAAAAGTTACCAAAGTCTTAAACCACAGAAATAGAAACTATTTCCCGTGCTAATGGAAAAAGAGCTGCATTTTCCAGCTGCATTTTCCTTTCCTGGTGAAGTTGCTGTTTGTATGGAAAGCAGCCTGATTTTTCACAGTGATTATCTTATACTGCAGTTCTGCGAAAATAAAACTTTGGAATTTCCTTCAGTTTGGTGACCAGCAAATAAGAAAGTCTTTGGAACTGAGGGGGAATGTGTGGTTGGAGCATCTTGCCAAACCTGGCTTTTTCTCCACATTAGCCTCAATCTGAATTTCCAACTGTGATTTAACTCTTCCTAGAGAGAGAACAAAGGTCCAGCACCTTCCAGGATTTTGTAGGCTGACTTTTAGCTGTGAATGCATCCTACCTTGATGGAGTCCAGTTTACCTCTGTGCTCACAAACTTTTATCAAAGCTGCGGAAATTTCTTTTTGTGCTTTCTTTTGTTGAGATTAATTCTGGGGAGTTGGTCTCAACAAATAAGAATAAAATCTGATTGAGGCAGCCAGAGCATCTGTGTGGTGCTACAGGACACCTTGTCCAGCTCTGCAGCAGAGAGTGATTATCCTGGAGATCTGAGAATATTTATCTCTAACACTCTCCTGCTTAAGCTTCAGCCTTACCAGATTTAATTAGGGAGTTATTTGGTACCGAATGCATGAACTATCAAAACAAATAACTCTAGATAACTTTTGTTATAATACTGTTAATTCCTTTTTCTGTGGCTGAAAATGAATGCAGATTTTGGATAAGTGGTTCCTTGCATCCTTTTCCTGATTTTAAATCTTCATACAATGACCGTCACAATTGGTTTCAACAGAAAATGCATTAATTACAAAAATCTAGACTCAAGTTTTGTATATGCAGTGGGAACAACCTAAAAATCTGATTTTTGTGGTCCTTTTCAACCAAGAGAACTTCCAGAGGACGCCGACTGACCTGTTCAGGAAAGTGTTTCCCAGGTGGCAAAAGGTCAGGCACTCTGTGATCAAACTTTATACTGGTTAAATAAGATGTCACCTGCTAGACTTGTTTACTGCAGCCAAGCAGATTTGCCAGTGACACCTGTGCCTCTGGAGGGATTAGCAGAGCGATCCTCTGTGTGTGTGCAGCGCTGATGGGAGGGTCTGTCCCCAGCAGGGCCCCCGGGAGCCGCGGCGGGCGGCCGCGGGCAGGAGGATCTCAGAGAACAGCCTCTCCTGGGAGGAGTGCGACGCTGCCCCGGGAGAGAGGAGCCACTGCACAGCAGGTCAGCAAACCCCTGGGCTGGGCTGGGCTTTGTTTAGGAGATAAAGCTACTTTATACCATACAAATTTCCCTGGAGGTGTGCAAGGAGCAGCGGATGTGGCGCTCGGTGCTCTGGTCCGGGTGACAAGGTGGGGGTCATTCAGACCTTGGACTCTGTTCTTGGAAGGCTTTTCCAGTCTCAAGGATGCTGTGAAGTAACTTTTGCCTTTCCAAAGAGGAAGAGCTTTTTCCTGCTGTCCAACCTAACTCTCCCCTGACACAGCTGCAACTGCTCCCTTGGGTCTCACTCCTTGTGCCCTCCCTGGTATGATCCTGGAGAGAATGGCAGTGTGTTTATTTTCCCCAAAAAGGATCTTAGTGAGTGATCTATCTGTTGCTCATGTTTGGCTTTTTTCACCAGGGTATCTTGCAGAGCCCAGCCCAGGACTGAGCCCAGACAAGGCAGAGCCCAGGAAGAACCTGGACATGCCCCGTCTGTCGGAGACATCCATAAAGGACAGGCTGGCCAAGTACCAGGCAGCTGTGTCCAAGCAGGGCACCTCCTCAGGCATCCTTCCCATGGTAAGTCTTGCTTGGTGTGGAATGAATTTCTGTCCCAGCCTGAGACTGGGAAGAAGATCTTAAGGAAACCAGGCTGCTTGAGGGTAATGCCATTCTTTTTGGAAAATAACTCTGTGCCCATAGGAGTAATTTCTGATGAAGAGTTCCCTCTGCATACTGCAGGAAGAAATATGTATACATGCATCTTCTGGAATAATGTTGAAAATTTTCCAAGGAATTAATTGCTGGCACCCAGACCAAAGTCCTCCTGAAGAATAGCTGACATTCTTTTTCTTTCTGAGTGTCTATAGGTCTCTGCATGTTTGTTGTTTTTGTTTTAAAAAGAAAATTCAATTCCATCAGCTCTAAGCTGTGGGAAACTGAGGCACAGTGAGATGAAGTGACTTTGTGTCACACAGTGCTCAGAACTTGGACCTCTTGGCCTGCAGCTTTGGCACCTCCAGTTGGTTTTCCTCGCTTTTGCTTTTCACCTCCCTTCAGGATTTCTCACCACTCTCTGAATCCACTTAGAGTCTTGCAGTGAATGAACCTCTGCCTGTTTTGCAAATATTTGACCAGGAGATGAACAATTAATGAAGTGTTACAGCTGAGGAGGTTTCAGGAATCTCAGCTTTTGTTAAAAACTGCTTAGGTATATTGCTGGAAGTTTCTGATACTTTTGCTGAATGATGGGAACTTACATTGTTCAAGTATTACTTTTATTAACCAGAGTAATAGATTTGAAGAGGAAAGGCCTTTTTAATTTGGGAAAGTTGCCCTGGAAATGAGAGCCTGAAGTGCTGGTTCTCCCTCAGAGGGCAGCCTGCTTTCCAGGAGTCTCTGTGGAGAGCCAAGGGCCTCTTCCCAGCTCAAATGATTCCTGAATTTCATCTGCACATGGCTCAGATTCCCCAGCTGTGGGAGGAGGGTCAGTAAAACCCTCCCTGCATGAACAGAAAATCCTTGTGGCCACTGGAACAAATCTGATTAACCTAATTGCCCATATTTGCCTCCTGTGCCTCGCCTGGGCTCCTTTCCTGCTGCCTTTTCCAGCCTGGGGCTCAGAGTGGTGGCTGAGTCAGTAAATTCTGTCCTGATGGCAAGAGATTTGCCATTGCTCCAGAGGCTCCTGTTTGCAGCCCCCCAGTGCTCTTGCTGTGGTGCCAGCCCAGCCTGATGCTCTCAGGATGCCCCATTTGGGCACAATCTCTTCCCATTTTGAGCTGGCACATGGGTTGGAGCAGACAGAGGTTTCTGAGGGCAGTGCCACTGTTCCAACAGCAGCCCTGACCTTGGGATCTTCTCCTTCCCTGCTGCCAAAGCAGCCAGGGCTTCTTTGCTGTGAAGTGTGGTGTTTGTGCTGCCCTCCTCACAGCTGGGCTACAAAGGAAAGCCAGAATCTCTCTTGGGAACAACTGTTTTAGGGCACTGTGGTGTAATAAGGCCTGGATTAAACCTGGTGGATGCTTGGTGTGAGTAGGGGTGAGGAACAATCAGTTGTGTGTGTTGGCAGGGGAGGGAGAGGTGCTGGACAGCAGACACAGATCTACCTAAGCACTGGAATTCCCACATTTGGTACAAACCTCTTGGTTTTGTGGAGATGTTTCCAAGGGCAGGAAGATGCTGGTGCTGGCCTGTGGATCTTCCTCTTTCATGTCACAGAAGATGCCTCGTGAAAAGCACGAGGCTTCCAATGATCCTGGGTCCTGTGGCAATGAAAGAAACACGAGGTTTCACTGGATTTTATTTGTTTTAAAGTCTGAAAGATCCTTCTGTTAAAGTCTTAAGTCAGTCTGTCAAGAACAAAAATCTCAGGAAAACAGAGTCAGGGTTTTGACTAGAATTGAAGCAAATGTGGGATTTGCTTTTATGTCAAATTGTATTTGGCAATTACACTGTACTTCAGGCAGTGCTTGTCTGGAAATACTTGTCATTCCAAGTGAAAAGCTAACTCCTCTCAAAAAGGAAGATATGGATTGAGCAGGGAATATTTAGGAATTGAATTTAAACAGGAATTTTGAAGAAAATGGTTGCTCAGGAGAACTCTGGCATTACCTTAGAGCACAGTAAAATTCTACAGCCCAGTCCTGTTCCCTCATTAGAATATGGAACTTAACAAGTGTCTGCACATTCTTATGGCCCTTCCATCAATTATCACTCCACACACTAGAAAAACAGTTTTAAAACATTTCAAGAAAAATGGAAAGCAAGTGTTTTCTTAGGGGAAAAGAACCTGTCACCTTTCCAGTGCTTTGTCCTATAGAGTGAGATTCAAGCCAGTGAGAGTGAACTCAAGAATTACAAATCTGGGCAGAAGGAGAATGTGGCACCAGTTGAGGACTGCAGTTCCTGTCAGGATGGGGAGCAGGTAAGATGTCTGTGCTGGTGGAGATCAAAGGCTTCATTTGGAGTGGAACTGGCACTGGAAGCACAGCTGGTGCACTGGTTCCATGTTCCACGTGCCGTGTGAGAACTGAGCATCAGCAGCTGATGCAGATCAGTTACATGCTGCAAGGTTCCTGGTTTTTTAAATTATTCTTTTTAGACTGTCTCTGAATTATCAAACAGCAAGTGTCTGTGGAAGAGAATATCTAGAGATAAGTTTTCTGGGAGAGTTTTCCTGTCTTGATAGGTTTGTTTTATGGTGTGTTTTTTATAATCAAAAAAATCCACACCAATTTAAAAAAATCCCACGAGCAGCTTTGTATGACCTAAGTCAAAGGAGTTTGTCACTGTTCTGCATTTAGTAGCTAAATTTCAGGGTAACTGAGAATGGCAGTTTGGGTTTGTTCCTGGTTTGGAGCTCCAGCTATAAATCGAGACTCTGTGAACTGGACTGGAGCATTTGTTCCCTGAACTGGGGACAGCAGACGGGATAAAAGTGGCTGAATAATAATTGGGGTACTGTGTATTCCGTCCAGGCTGAACACGTGGCAGCTTAATGCCAGCAGGGCTTTTAGAGCTTTTCAGCCTTCCTTGGGCAAGGGGCCAAAGCTTTGCTTTCAGCTGTTCCTCAGAGACAGCTGAGCAGCTTCGTGTCTGCCTGGTCCAGGCTGCTTCCTGCTCCAAGGTGAGTTAATTAAAAGAGCACCTGTTAAATCAGAATATCTCCCTGGGTGAGTGGAACATTTGAATAGAATTTCTTGTGTTCTGCTGTAATTGCAGAGTTACTTGTGGAGGTGTCCAGGTGCAAGGAGAACCTGAATGGAGCTTTGTTTGGGAGCCAGGATTGTCCTTTGGAAGGGATGTGGTGAACTTGGGAATGAGCTCGTTAAGGCTGCTTGTCGTTAATGTCAGAGAGGGGAATCCTCTGAAAAGGAAACAAAAGACACTTCACGCTGTCGTTTCTCACCCTGCACCCACGGCACGTTCAGCAGCCTCAGAACGTGTCCATGCTCTGCCCAGGACACTGGGTACACTTCTGCTTTCAGCAGGCCAGAGATGTTAATTCGTGTAACTTGCCTCCTCATTACCTCATTAATTTACAAATTTCAGTTCCTTGCAATGGACTTTTCAATCATTAAGGTGAATTAGTGATGATTTGCAGTTAATCTTGTTACAGTGCTTTAGTTCCTCGGTGTAGCTACTTAAAAGTATTTGATTTAATAGCAATAGTGCCAAGTTTAATAAAGAGTTATACATCAAGAGCTTTACCTGTAGCAGGTTTTGTTCATGGTTGCACTTGATGATCTTCAAGGTCTTTTCCAAACTAAACAGTGCTATGATTCTGTTTAATATTTGAAACTGGTTTAGATCCAACTCCTCTAGTTTTTTAATTTTTTTTTTTAATTACTAATTTGTTTCTGGAGGAGGATGAACAAGGAAGATCTAGTATATTTGTCCCAACCTTGGAACAGGCTTATGGTTTGAGAAAAGTTTTTTTTAATTCAGGTGTTCTTTTTTATTTTGTGGTTTTCTTTTTATGTGTTTTTTTTTCCCCAAGAGCACAGTCTCTGCTGAATGTCTAAATCTCAGAGACTGGTCAAATGTTGGAGGGAGCCATGAGATTTCCAATAAACGTGCTGTTTGGGGTCCAGGGATTTGTAAGTGAGAAAACCTGGGAGGAACCTCAGCAAATCAGCCAAGATTTCTGAGAGTTAATAAAGGTGTGCAAGGAAACAGAAATGTGGTGTTTGTGTGTGTGAACCCTGTGGGGGTGTCTGCCTTGTAGCAAGGGCTCTCTTGACACTCAGCTGGACCCTTCTGTGCCTCAAAACCAATTCCTTTCCTGAGCCCCTCGGGTCTCTCCCTGCCTCTGTGCTCAGACTGCCCGGTGCCTTCCTGGGGCCACAACTGTTCAGCTCTCAGAAGGTTTCTCATTGTCTCATTTTCTCTTGCAGGTTTCTGCAGGTGAGAACAGCTTGTCTTTGCACTCTGGTCTGCTGGAGGACGGCCATGGTGAGCCCTACCAAATTATTGATTAATAAAAACTGTCTTGTACTAAAAATCTGTCCTGTGCCTAACACAGACCTTATAAGAATTTCTTTCACGTTTAGAAGTTCATTTGCAGCTGTAATTTTAAGACATTTGTAACTCCTTTTGCCCTGATTGAACACTTTTAAGGGTAGCTCCCTCACCATTTAACTGGAACTGAGACTCTGGTGGGTCTGGCAAGCATAAGCTGCCCGCAGTTTAAAGCCACTGTAATTGCCTTTTCTCCCTCCTCTGCTCCCTCAGCTGGCCAGCCTGAGGGCGAGGCAGAAGCTCAGAAGCCTGTCAGCTCAAAGCAGCAGAACCTGGGTGCCAAAGCAGCTGGGCACACAGAGGCCTCCCCGCCCAAAGCCGTGAAGGTAACGCAGCTCTTCAGTCTCGAGCCCTGGGGAAGGTTAAGTCCAACTGATGGCCCTGCTTAATACTGAAAAGCCTGAATGTGCTTAAGCATGAGGGTCTGGCAGTGACTGATCAATACCTGCTCTGTCCTCAGCAGAGTGTGATTGTGAGGACACTGGAATTCAGGTGGACAAGCAGCTCAAAGGAGTCAGGTTTTCCCAGAGCCTGGGTGGGAGCTGCTTGTGTCTGTCACACCCCTGGGACAGCGAGGGGTGTCCTCACTGCCCTGAGTGTGGCAGGGGTGGTCTCAGGGCTTGTCTGTGCTCCTGGGAGGATGTATTTGCTAATCTGATTAGATAGCAAATGGCAGCACTGGACATTTTGCTCATCACGTGTGTTGTCTGGGGTTGGGACACTCATTCCCTAGGCTCCCACACTTCCTGGCTCACTCCTGAGGAAACAACTGAGCTTTTGTTGTTCTCCCCATCTTTGGGAGAAACAGCCCTGGGCTCAGACTGGGGAGGTCTGGCTTCCCAGTGTGCAAGGGAGGAATGCCAGGATGGGAAATGTGAGCTGCCAGTGAGAGTTGTGTGATCCTGCTCTGTGACACAAAACCTGCGTGTCCTGGTGCTCTCTGCTCTCTCCTGATCTTATCAAAACCATTTTAGCCTTTTGCCCAGTTACTGCTGTAGATGCTGCACTGCGTGAGATAGAAGCCTCTGTTTATTCATGTAAGGTTCCTATTTGTCTCTTCCAGCTTCTGTCTCCTGCTCTTGGTTCCTAACTCTCCTCCTGCCTTCTGCTTCCCTCCTAATGTGAGCTCAACTCTCAGCTTTCTCTCGAGTCCTTTTTGTACTTATTGGGCCTCATCTTCCTCCTGTAGCTCCTATCTGTAGTACCCTGGAAAGGAATTTCTGTCTCTTCACAGCCTCTCCACAGACATAGGGGCTCATTGTGTGCAAGTAAGTCCCTCTCCTTGGCTGGGGATGTGATTGCAGAAGCACGTGCCAGCACTGTTGTGTCACCGTGCAGAACTGAGGGATAAAACCATGGGCAAGCAAAGTGCTGCTGCCTTGCTCCATGTGGCAAGCATGGCTGATTAGATTTTTGTTTGCATCAGTAATCTCATAGTTTTGGGATTTCATTTAGTGAATCAAGATACAGAGTTTTGGCAGCACCTAGAAACTGTGGATTCTTTTTCAAAAGGAATTCTGAATTTTGGTAGTGACACTGTCATCATTGGAACTTTAATCTACTGTAGCTTCAAGCAATGCCTGGAAACCCTGAAATACATATTAAAATGGAATTAAATTGGCAGCAAACTTTATGGTTGTGACAAAGTGACTTGAGCTGGCTCCATCTTCAGCAATCTGCCCTTACACACTGGAACTTTCATTCCTAACCATTGTTTCTAGACTGTTATAAATAAATTTCTGTGATTATGTCTTCCTGTGACCTTCCTGTTTTTTTCTTTAGCCATCAGATTTTTCCGTGAAGCTTTTTGTAAGTTTGTAGCAGGTAATTCTTTGCCAAGGAAAAGCCAGGCTATAAGTGTGTCTGTGCAGACCCTGGAGTGGAGGCTGGGCTGCTACATCACTTGTAATCAACACTGATTTTGAGCAGCCTCAAAATGCCAATGCTGTGTTATTTGATTTATCCTGTAAAGCGTCCTCCCCACTGGCCAGTGTTAATAGATTTCATAGTAAATGGCACCCAGTGACCTTTTCTCATGGACAATGTTCCTGCTTCCTTGATGCTGTCTGAAAGCAAACCCGTGATCGCTGCTGCCCAGCACGGCAGTGACACTCGACTCCTCAAGTTTATCCTTGCACTAAACCCTCAGGAAATTCAGTAAGCACATAAGAATTTTAGCTGTTTAACCTCAAAGCTCTGCTCGCTCTGAATCTTGAGCAAGTTTGGGGGACTGTGAGTCCTGAAACCTGAGTGTGGTTTCTTTGGGATAGAGCTGGAATTGTTTACAAATGAAGTCAGGAGTGTTTCCTGCTGTTGTAGTGGTGCTGAGCCTATTTCCTCCTCTTTGAGAGAAAAGATTTAACAAAAATGGATCAATTCAAACCACTGGGCAGCCTGTTTCACTCCTTTCCTCTCCCACCCTGCATCTTTTGAGGCTATTTCCAGTCTTCTAGAGAACAGTGTCCCTGACCATGGCAGGGAATTGGAACTAGATGATCATCAAGGTCCTTTCCAACCCAAACCACTTCAAGATTCTCTTTTTCTGCACTATTTTTATTATTTTGGTAAGTCTCACACCGATTGTAACCAACTGGAATGTTTCATCATTGTCCTATCAATAAAAACAGGTTGCAGAAAAGGATGAGACAGCTTAGGGGAACGGGCTTAGTTTTAGTGCTCCCGTTGTTCTTTCCCAGGCGTTGCTCAGCTGTGGGGTTCACTGGGGTGAAATCCTGGTCCCCATCCAGCCACAGCAACCCCCTGGGCCTGTCATTGCTTCCTGCTGCCCACCAGACCCCGCTGCACCATCATTAGGGAAAGGGAACTCTGTGCAGTTGTTGAGAGCTGAGGAAGCTGTGCGTGAGCCCACACCAAGTCTCCAGCAGCTGATGTGTTTTCCAGTTCACAAACTTTCTCTTCCCCCCGCAGAAATTCCAGTTGCCAATGAAGGAAACGTGTGTTGGGTGTCAGAAGACCGTGTACCCCATGGAAAGGCTCTTTGCCAACCAGCAGGTGTTTCACATCAGCTGCTTCCGCTGCTCCTACTGCAACAGCAAGCTCAGGTATGCGTGCTGCTGCTCCCTTGGCTGCCCTCTGAGGAAGGAATTTTCCTCTCACTGAGGCAGCTGCTGCTCAGGCCTACCTGAGCTGGAGGTCACCATAATCCAGGGATTTGTGTAGGAGAGTAACACAGGCCTACTTCTGCCAGTGCCTAGTGCACTTGGTGCCACTTTTAAACTCTCAATGTAATTTTATGTGGGGAAAAATAGAGTGTTTGTAAAGAACTCCTAGAAAGCCATACAAACCCTGGGGAGTGTAAGCTTGTTTTTCTGAACATGTGGAAGAGTGAAATGGAATCTCTTCTGTGACACAACTAAAACATGCCTGTGAGCTCCAGTGTGTGATCTGTTTTTTTCCTGGGCAGCCTCGGGACGTACGCGTCCCTGCGTGGGAACATCTACTGCAAGCCTCACTTCAGTCAGCTCTTCAAGTCCAAGGGCAATTACGACGAGGGCTTTGGGCACAAGCAGCATAAGGAATTGTGGGCAGGTAAAACTGAATGTGAAGAATCCCCAGAGAAAACCGTCCATGGTGTGAATTCACCAGAAACTCCACCAAGCCCGGGAGTGGAGGATGCCCCCATTGCAAAAGTGGGAGTTCTGGCAGCAAGCATGGAAGCAAAAGCTTCAGCTGTGCCTGAAAAAGAAGAAAGACCAGCAGAAACAAAAAAGCTCAGGATCGCCTGGCCACCTCCATCTGACCAAAGTATCCAAGGAAGTGCCTTAGATGAGGGCATCAAAGTACTCAAACCCAAATGGCCTCCAGAAGAAGAGATTTCCAAGCCAGATGTGCAGGAGGATGTGGATCTGGATCTCAAGAAGTTAAGGAGATCCTCCTCGCTCAAGGAGCGAAGTCGCCCCTTCACCGTCGCAGCCTCGTTTAGAACAGTGTCTGTTAAAGGCCACAGAACAGAGAATTCACCCTCTAAGGAAGAGAGAGACACATTGAAAAGGAGTGAGGAACTGGGGAGAGAGGTGGTCGTAGAGAAAAAGCAAAAGGAGAAGAAGGCTGAGCAGCAGTACATCCAGAACGCCGGGGAGAAGAGTGTGGAGGAAGAACGGGAATTGTCTGGTGTCAGAAGAGTAGAGCAAAATGTTGTAGAGAATGGCCAGATGAATGCAGACACCGACGAGGACGAGCACACTACGGAAGAGCCAGAAACTCCAAAGGAAGAGCTCCTTGAACCAAATTCTCCTAAGCACTCCAGCTTAGCCAACCTTGTGACTGCTAAGGAATCGTCTCCAAACCAGAACCGCAAATCCCAAGACGTTGGTTTCTGGGAGGGTGAAGACGTGGAAGATCTATCCGTGGAGGAACAGATCAAAAGGAATCGCTACTATGAAGATGATGATGATGATGAATAAATTGGCCTTTTACTAGAAAACTTGCTGCGAGGTGCTGGGCCTTTTGAAATGGGTATTTTTAGCTTTAACAAACAGCTCTCCTGGATGAAGTGATGCTGCACTGCACATCAGCATTAAGGGAATCTACGTACAAATTATCTCAGCTAGAAAACTCTGGGAGCCTGCAAATTCTTTAGGTGCATGGACCAAGTGTGTGGCTGTGGGACAGCCTCAGCAGGTAGTGCCTGTCCCCAGCATGAGAACAGAGCTGCTCTCCACTGTCTGATCCCTTGGAGCTTCCTTCAGTAGGTATTTCACTAACAGTTCCTGGAATTCCACTGTGCTTGCCGTGCTGGTGTGGGACAGGAACACACCAGCCCTGCCACTACCAATGCTACTGCAGTGCTTAGGGACCAACTTCAAAGGGACTGTGTGGCCTGCTTTCAAATGGTCACTTCATGCACTTTAACACATGGAAAGGGCACAAGTGGGCTATTTTTTAATAATAAAAGCATCTCTGTGTGTAGTGTCCAATAGCTACAGCATCCTAAGCTGAGTGCAATGTGAATTTGTGTCTCAAACCTGCCTGTGGTCCCTGCACAACTGGAATGGTGCCCATTGTGTATTCCAGTGCTATCCCAGGAGCTGTGCTGGCTGCCAGGTCTCTGCAAAAGGCAAGTGAACACTTTGGAGCAGCCTGCAGGGCATTACTTCTGCATTTCACATGCATTTGAAGTGGAGTTTTTTGTTTGTTTTGTTGTAATTTCTTTTTTTTTTTTACTCTGAGTTCTTTGTCCTCATTTTAAACTGCAGATAAGATTTTTAAGGCCTTTTGACAACTCTGAAATCCTACTTTTATCAAGCTGCCATAAATCTTTTCCTTACAGCTGTGAAATTGTGCTGCATTGCAAAAATCTCTGGAATCAGTGACACTTTCCAATTGCCAGTGTTGGAGATCAGAACATTTTTTAACTTGACTTCATTTATTTTACAAATAATAAAACCTTGAATGGGGGGAGGAGGAGGCCCTTTTTTTTAATTAGCTTTTATTTGTACTGTATTCTCAAGAGAATTAGATCTTAACGATTCTTGAGGTGTAAAATATTCTGCTTTCTTAACAGTTCTGCTAATGACAAAACCTTCAATAAAGTTTGGGTCATTTCCAGTATAACTGAAGCCTGGATTCATCTTGTTTCACAAAGAGGCAGCGTTTAAAGGGTCACAGAATTGTCATGGGATGGTTTGGGTTGGAAGGGACTTTCAGCCTCATCACATTCCACCCCCTGCCATGGCAGGGACACCTTCCACTACCCCAGGTTGCTCCAAGCCCTGACCAGCCTGGCCTTGGACACTTCTAGGGATGGGGCATCCTCTGGGAAATCCATTCCCATGTCCTACCACCCTCACAGGGAGGAATTCTTTCCCAATATCCCCTCTGGCAGTTGGAAGCCATTGTCCCTTGTCCTGGCACATTTATATGGTCTCTCTCCATCTCTCCTGCAGCTCCCTCAGGCACTGGGCAGCCACAGTGAGGTCACCCCAAATCGCCTCTTAAACCCAGGCTGAACAATCCCAGTTCTCTGCTCCTCCTGCTGCCTCGCCTGGATCCCCCCAGCAGCTCCAGCTCCTCCCTGTGCTGGGAATTCCCTGTGCTGGGGCAGCTCTGCAGGTGGGCTCTCACCTGGGCAGGACAGAGGGGCAGACCCCAGACCCCCTGGGGGCTCGGGGGCCTCCAGGGGCACGTCCAGCACCCCAAACCCTTCTGCCCAGCACTGCTCTCCATCTATAAAAATGGAAAGATGGGTGAATTCCCGGTGGAATTCCCTGCTGGGAGCCAGCCCGGGCTGGCTCTGGTGCCCCACTAGGTGACACTGTGTGTCCGTGGTTTGCTGCTCTCAGATTGAAAAGCGTTAGGCAGAGGGATTAGAACAGGGCTGGCAAAAGGAATAAGGGCATGCAGGGACTTTTCACTTCCACTTCTGGCTCCAGGTGGCTCTCGAGGGCAGCTGAGGACAACTGAGGGTTTTCTCCCCCGTTCCTATCAGCTGCTTTTTATTTCAGTTTTTGTCACTTGAGCCTGAGGTGGGTTTGGGTGGGAGAGAGGGGGATAAGAGCCAGAAGCAATGCAGTGAAGGTTCTGCAGCAGCGTGAGGAAACGCTCCTGTGTGTGACATGGATATTGGGAAGAAGAACAGAAAAGCCTGCTGCCTAGTTGGAAGGTGTTAGCAGTTCCACAACCTACCGCTCATTTTCCTTTCTTTTAAATGGAGAAATAAGTCTTGCTTTGTACAGAGGAAAAACTAAAACAACCCTGATGTGCAAACCCAAGCTGCTTTCTGTCACCTTTCTCTGTTCCTAATGAAATGCATTTAGTATCAGATTTCCTCAAATTGCTAAGCAACCAGAGATCTCCCTGGCTGGAAATTGTGCTATTTGAAAAGGGAGGGAAGATTATTTGTCGTGGACTTGGGTTTATGGAATATGCCAACTGTTTGTTTCTAAGGAAACGCAATTGAATTTTACAGTGTCTTCCCAGTTACATGATACTGAAGCAATACTGGCTGCACTTACCAGAGATTTTAATCAGAAAATCATTAATTCTGGTTAAATCTGAGGCATCTGTGGGTCTCTGACATACAGGGCCCCACATCTGGTCACTCAGACTAACTGAACATCTTCAAGGAGAAATTAGAGCATCGGGTACTTCTAAATAAAGTCACTGATTAAAAAAAAAAAGTTACTAGATCATAAATTACTCTCTCCTTGAATCTATTAGTTATCATAGCATTTGAGTGCTTAATGAGCCGTTTAATCTATTTTCCACTGGACAGGTGCCAAAAGAGACATTACACTAACCATGGATCATTTGCTGCCCTGTCTTTCTACCTTGAGGACTTTTACCAGTTAAAAGTCGTCTCTGCTTGTGGAAACCGCGAGGGCTCAGCAGTGTGTGAAGCAACTACATCACGGTCGTGACACGGTGGGATGGTTGGGGAGCCCTGTGCAGGGCCAGGAGTCGGACTCCGATGATCCTCGTGGGTGCCTTCCACCTCAGAATATTCTGTGACACCGTGGCTCTGTCACTTTTTGGCTCGGGCTCTGTCACTCGCTGGTTTTCTGACTCTTTCCCGCCGCCCCAGCACATTCTGTGACACCGTGGCTCTGTCACTTTTTGGCTCGGGCTCTGTCACTCGCTGGTTTTCTGACTCTTTCCCGCCGCCCCAGCACATTCTGTGACACCGTGGCTCTGTCACTTTTTGGCTCGGGCTCTGTCACTCGCTGGTTTTCTGACTCTTTCCCGCCGCCCCAGCACATTCNCTCGGCCTCGGCCACTCGCTGGTTCTGGGCCTCTTCCCCGCCGCTCCACCTCGGCTCCCTCAGGCACCGCTGAGGCGGGGGCGGGGCCGCGCGCGCTCCCCCTCACGAGCCCGCGCGCGCCGCACGGGCGGGAACGCGGGGCCGCCGCACTGCGCATGCTCCGAACTAACGGGCCCCCATCAGCACCGGCCGCAGTGAGGGCGGGCTGAGGCTCCCGGTGAGCGCCGGGACCCCGTCTTGGCCTCGTTTGGTGGCTGTGGGGACCGCCAGAACGGCGG
>VWZP01000514.1:206080-224118 GCA_013396995.1 Dicaeum eximium
CGCGGCGGCGGCGCTGCGGGCCTGGTTCTGGAACGAGCGGTTCTGGCTCCCGCACAACGTGACGTGGGCGGACCTGGCCGGCGAGCCGGGCCCGCCGGGCAGCGGGCTGCAGTACCCGCGGACCGCTCACGTCCTGTCCGCCTTCCCGCTGGCGCTCGGCATCTTCGCCGTGCGGCTGCTGTTCGAGAGGTGAGCGCGGGGCCGCCCCCGGGGCGGCGGGGCCGGGAGGCGCCGGGGTCTGTGGGCACCGGGCCCGGCGGGGGCTCCCCCGCGCCCCTCGGGGGGCCCTTCGTGCGTGGGAAGGGGACACGGTGTAATCGCGGGGATCTGTCGTGTCTGTCGCGACATGCACGAGCCCGTGGGGCTCTGCTGCCCTGGGTGTGATTAACGAGAGGCCTCTCCAGTCGGGCGGCGCTGAGGTAGTGCCAAGAAAAATGCCGTGTTTTATATAGGAATTGGGTTTTATTGCTGCTCTGCCGGAGAGCCTCGCTGGGCAGAGCTGGCGGCTGCTGCTGCTGCTCCGCGCTCGGCTTCCGTGTGTGCTTTATTGTGCTTTATTGTGCTTCCCTGAGTTCCTGGAGGAGGAAATGGGGCTCCTTCGCACGGCCCGAGGTGTGTTAGTAAATACTGGTGGCTGTCCCTCGTCTCAGGAGCGATGGATGAGTGCGGATCGTCCATCTCTGCTCGCAAGCAGGTGTAAAACGGGATTCCTCATTTACCTGGGCACCGTAAACATGTGAGATCAGCCCTGGGGCAGAGGTAGATCCATGTGAGGTGCGGATCTGCCACAGCCACACGCAGCGTGTGGGTGGCAGAGATATTAATTAGTGAAGAGGCTTACTTAGGAAACCCTCAGGTGGAACGGACCAAGACACTCCGTATTGCTGTTCAGGGAGTTCATTAAACATTGATTTAATCTTAAATTTCTGCCTTGAAACGGCAGGAATTGGCCAGGTTGGATGGACTTGGAGCAGCCTGGGTAAGTGGAAAGGGTCTTTGCCTATGGTGGAAATGGGTGAGCTTCAAGATCCTTTCCAACCCAAACCATTCCGTGATTCCATAGGTATTTCTGAGCATGACCTGATGGCACAGTGCTCCAGGCAGCATTTATTTTGTCCTGATAACGTTAATTAATTTCTTTAATGGTGTTAATTTAGGGTGGAGTCAAATGACAAGTCCTGAGCCTGCAGAGCAAACCTCGGAGGCTGAGCTCTGGTTCCTGAGGGGGTTGTTCTGATCTCAGCTGTGTCTCTGTGGTGTCCCAAAGTGAAAGCAGATTGTGACAGCCCCTCTCAGGCAGTTTCTAGTGTGTTTATTTTAAAAGTACATATCTTTGAATAAACTCTGTTTTCTCCAGCCACTTTGAACATGTCATAAAAGTTCAGCTTTGTCTCAATAAACTCCCGTGGTGCGTTTATCCCAATTCAGGCTTTGATTGTGTCAGATATCTTTCTTGACACACACTTCACAGTTGGACTTGGTGACTCAGAATGTGAATTACAGAGTCGTGCGGATCTTTTGGTTGAGCTGCTTCTTTTGTCTCCTTTTGTAGCTCCTCACTGTGAGGAAGTGCTTTGTGCTACAGCACTGACACATCGCTGTTAGTTAGAATTCCACTAAAAACTACCTTTTGCATCATGGCACTGATGAAACAATCGTTAGTTTGTCTGTCCCTGGGCAGTTTGTGACTGTAGGGATTAGGAAGGTGAAAACAGGGGGAAGTGAGAGAGTGAGGATTTTTGTCCAGTCAGCAAAAAGAAAGACTTCTGCCTGTAAATTTGACTTTATATTTTTTCTCCTTCATTATCCTTTTCAGTACTTCTCCTTGCACATCTTGACCCACTGCAGGCAAAAAAAAAAAATCCCAGGTATCTGCAAAAGCGTGGATGTGATGTGTTCCTAGCTGCACTGGAGTGCTCTGTGGAACCAGATCAGATCTGTCACTGCACAGATCTGAGAAAGGATCTGCAGCTTGTGCTCCAGCTGGGGAGGGGGAGGAAAAGGTGATTTGAGATGTTAATCAGCTCTGTTATGGGATGAGGTGGTTAAATCTTAACACAGGGAAATGGAGAGATTATGGAAATACAAACTCAAAAATGCATATTCAATAAATCTCACTTTGGAGATTGTTCTTCCTTTAAGAGCTGTAATAGGGAGTCACCAGCCAAACTGGAATATTCATAAAGAAAGATTCTGCCTTTTTGTGAAGCACAAGATGTCTGAGAACGATTTGTTATAGCATATGAGTCTGTGGACTTGAAAACTGTTGTTGGTTTTAAAATCAGTGTGTGTTAACAACCAGTGTGGAAGAGGTGGCCAGGTAGGCTCAGGTGTGAGCTGATCCCTGTTGATAAAGGTGTAACAAAGTGTTCATGGGACGAGAATTTCTCGCTGGAAGGTGTGGCACTCAGTTGACCTTGGGTATAGTTTGTTGCTGTTGAGATTTCTATAAAATGATAAAATCATTTAGATTAAAAGGGCCCATTCAAGGCTACCTCACCCAGTCCTCTCCTCAAAGCAAGGCCAGTGTTCAGTGCTTCAGGAGGACCCTGGGGCTCTGCAGCACTCCCTGTAAAAGTGACACAGCTCCCAAAAGTTTTCTCTTTTTTTTTGGGAGCTGTGTCACTTGAACTTCCCTTTTTTCTGAGCTGTGTGACACCAAGGCCTATTTTGGAAACAGGATAGTTTGTTTTAGGGCTTCATCCCTGCATTTCAGATCACAGCAGACTGCTATCAGTCTATTGTTTTATTGCTGAGGAATGAGACTCTCCCTGGGGAGCACATTCACATCCTTACAAGCCAAGGGCATTAAGATTTAATTTTTCATTCTGGTGTGCACTGTATGTGCTGTCTGGTATCTGCTGTTACCATATAGACTAATAAAAGAAATTTCTTCACCTGGGAAGCGATGGAATGGAGATTTCAAAAGCTTTTTCACCAGGTTTTGCAGCTGGTGACAAATGCAGGTCCTTGTGATTCAGGCAGAGGAAATAAATAAATAAATATCTTGTTTTAATCCAGCTCTTTCTGGGGAATTCTTGCAGGTTTATTGCCAAGCCATGTGCCATAAACCTTGGCATTCAGGACAGTGGACCTCACAGAGCCCAGCCCAATGCAATTTTAGAGAAAGTGTTTACATCCATCACTAAGGTGAGTCACGGTTCAAACTCCTCTCTTCCAAAGGCAACAGCAGGAGGGGCTTGGTGCTTGCACTTGTCTGGGTTGAGATGCACATTTCACACTCTGCATCCACACGTGGGCTGGTTCTGGTTTTACTTTGCCTCTGGGAGCAGAGTAAATTCCCTGTGTGGCTGAGCCATGGTTTTGTGCCCAGAAGAATCTTTGGAATACAAATGTTCCCCTGATAGACAGACCCCAGCTGCTTCCTTTAGTTCCCTGCCTTTGGTCCAAGCTGTACCGTGGGGATTCTTGGTTTGACAAGAGATTTCCCAGCATCTTCCACTTTTATTGGGAAAGTGTTCCTCTTTTCCTTGAGCTCAGTTCCTTTTCTGATTCTGTTGGTTTCATTGTGAATGTCTTCCCATCATTTTTGCCATTTGCTGTGAACCTGGGCAGCAGCTGTCAGTGGAAGGGGATTATTCAGGGAGGTGAAGGATGTCCTGGTGAAGGGCAGGACATTTGATGGTGCAGGAGGAGTTCCTTTGGGTTGTTTCCTTCTTTCCCTTAAGCTCACAGGCCTGCAGAATTACAGAATCCCACTGTACTTTATCCAGTATTGAGTAAGTGCAGTAGATTTTCATTAAAGATAACGAAATTGGAGGCTTTCTGTTGAGATTTGGTGATGCTGAGCCTCACCTACTGGAGCAGATAAAGGGAAATCCTATAAAAACCTCAAAAAGCTTGCCTTGTGAGAGCATTAAAGTTTTGAGGCATTTGGAATGATGTGTGAACTGAAAAATCCTCAGAATCTGATGCCCTTTGTTGGGAGAACTTTAATGCAGGGCATGTCCTTGAAATCAATGTTTAGAAAACCCAGGAGGTCACAGGCTGTGCAGAATTTGTCTGGCTTGTGAAGCCTTTAACTGTCCCAGTGTGCTGTGGCTGCTGCTGGGTTTGGGGAGCCAGCCCTGGTGCAGGGGAAGGATTTCACTGCTGAATTCCCCGTGGAGGCAGGTGCTTTCCCAGCCATGAAATCCCAGGAAAGTGCTGAGAGATGTGCTGTGATGGAGTGACAGGACACTCCTGGTCTCAACGCTGAAAATCAAATTACTCTGATTCTGATTTTCAGCTGGGCAGACTTATGATTTTGTATTAAATCAGCATAGCTTTTGTGGTTGGTGTGTAACTCAAATAGGAAAATGTGTTTATCATCTTTGAGTGGTAGAGCTCCCTGGCAGAGCTGGTGTGAATTATCTCACTCCTGGGCCGTTGTAGAGGAAGCTGCCAGGTTTGGTTCACTTTGATAAATCCATTTGCACTCATTCAGACAGGTGGAGAACAGGGATATATTATATTTAGGTGTGTCATGGAAGTATTTTGGTCTTTTAATATATTTTCATTTATAAATTTTGATAACAGAAGTAACACAATTTCTACAGTGCCCTTATGGAATATACAAATATCTACTGTGTTAAGCCAACCCTTACTTTAAAGTTTCCCTGTTGTTGCTGTGAGTAGCAAACCTGAAACATCTCTAGCTTTGAGTTCTGGGCTGTTTGAATTGATGTGCAGCTTTAGCAGGTAGGATAGGACATTTAACAGC
The DNA here is from genome assembly GCA_013396995.1 of Dicaeum eximium. Lineage (NCBI taxonomy): Eukaryota > Metazoa > Chordata > Aves > Passeriformes > Dicaeidae > Dicaeum > Dicaeum eximium. Next base: position 210,804 of record VWZP01000514.1, read on the forward strand.
TCCTCCCCCCAAATTAACAGACTGAGCAGTCACATTCTTAATGTGCTGTCAACTGATGAAATAGGTGAGGAAATGCTCAACCAAAACCATTCTGAGTAATTAAGTAATTAGTGGCTGATGAAGGTTAAACCTGAATGACCATTTATGGCAATGGATTCTTGCCTCCAGACTCCGTGGTCCCTTCCTGGCGTGTTTCTTGTTATCTGTGCATTATTTCTGTCATAGTGCAGGACTGAAAGTAGCTTGAGGGGTGGGAGAAATGACATTTGTTTAATTTTCCTTCAGTCTCCAGATGGAAAAAGGTTAGAAGGCTTGTCCAAGCAGCTGGACTGGGACGTCCGAAAGATCCAGCGCTGGTTTCGGCACCGGAGGAACCAGGACAAACCCACCACCCTCACGAAATTTTGTGAGAGCATGTATGTTTGTGCACAGGGGCTTCATCTTAGAGCTCTGCCAGACCAGGGCCAGAATTCCTGGGCAGTTAAAGGAGGCTTTAAAATCGTGAAATATTTTGTGGGCGTGCCTGAGGGATCAGAATGGGGTACAGGAGTCAGGGATGAGCGGCTTAGACTGATTTTCCTTGGCTTTCCCACTCATTGACCCTCTTTGGCTTTCCCACTCACTGATTTTCCTTGGCTTTCCCACTCACTGACCCTCTTTGGCTTCCTACTCACTGGTTTTCCTTGGCTTTCCCACACCCTGACCCTCCTTGCCTTCCTCTTCTCTCTCCAGTCCCTTCTTTGTTCCCCCTGCTCCTGCAGTTTTCCCTGTAGTGCACCAGAACCTCAGTATTTTTTCCTGACTTGTTTCTCCTCTGCTGCTTTCTTTCCTTTCCAGTAACTTTCAATTCTTCCCCCACTATGGCTTTGTCTGCCTAAAGCCACAAGGTAAGACGGACAAATACAAACATGAGGAAACCTCTGGGTGACAGCAGCTTTGCTTGTTGTTACCTGCTTGTCTCTTATAGCATATCAATGATGCATGTTCACCCTGAATTTCAAACTTGGCTGTTGCTGCAAACTCGTGTCCTAAGTTTATTTTTTTACTTCTTTTTCCAGGTGGAGATTTACATTTTATTTCGGTGTATTTTTTTATGGAATCAGGTTTCTCTGGACGGTGAGTTGCTCTGTCATCCACATTGTTCTTCTGTGGGATTTGGGATCTTGGGGGTTCTGTTAAAGACCTTCTTTACACTATAGGGAAGCTTCTAGACAGATCTGTCATTTTGGAAATAATATAAAATTAGTTGATGCATTACCCCAGAATGTTGGAAAAAACAAGATGGGTTTTGGGGTTTTTTTTGCTTTGGAGAGCTGTTCCTTTTTTTTCTCCTCTCCCTCTTGAAAGGATACAGGTTCATCTCCTTGGGTTTTTATTACTATTAGAACTGTATGATTATTCTAGAAATTTCCATTGCACAGAACTCACAAATTAGAGTTAAAATCACTAGGGTTTTTTACAGTAAATGTAGTTTGAATGGCAGAATGAAGATAAAATGTCAGTGAGACAGTGCTGTAGTGTCAGGTGACTTTGGGTGCTTGGGAGGAAAACACCCGGTACAAACTGGGGTTTTATCTAACTTTTTATTTCTATGTAATAAAAACCTACCTATTCCCTTTAGGCACCCTGGTTTTGGGACACACGACAGTGCTGGTACAACTACCCTTTCCAGGTACAGGAGAAACACCTCCTCAATTCCAGTTCTTTGGACATTTTCAGGTTTTATTTTTGTTACTGATACTGGATTAAAACTCTGCAATTTACTCTTTGTGCCTTTAGATCCTGGTTAGGTTTGGCAACAGCAGGGTTTCCTCAGATACATCTGACTCAGTCAGTTTTTGTTTACTTGCTGCTGGGGTTATTAAAAGTGAGAGAAAAAGACATGAAATCGTAGTGATTATTTATTTATTTAGTGTACAGAGGCCAACAGTCTGTTCCAGAGCCTGGTTTTCCTACTCCAAGAGTTGTAAATATTGACAAGGGAATTTACTCCTTTGGAAGAAAGCTCAAACACACAATTATATTTGTGTGAGTAAGATGCCTGTTGCTTAAGCTTGTTTTTATTAAAACTGAATTATTTAACTTATGCCTCAGCAATTCTGGAGGAACAAAGTGGGATGGAAAAGGAGGAAGGAAAAAAGTGATTTTAATGTAAAATTTGAATTGTTTTGTCTTATAACTGTGCTATCTCTGTCTGTTTTCCAGCCTCTGACATCCAGGCTTTATTATTACTATATCTTGGAGCTGGCCTTCTACTGGTCCCTCATGTTTTCTCAGTTTACAGACATTAAACGGAAGGTGAGATGAACACAATTCCATTAACCACTCAACAGCCATAATAAAAATTATGATAAATGGGTAGGACTAAAAAAACCTGGGAGTGTGCCTGGCCAGGAAAGCCAGAATGTAGAGATAATTATGGTTTTTCCTCATTTACGCCTTTGTGAGCCTCCCTTCTCCTGAGAAAAAGGGAGGAGCAAGGCTGAGCTGCAGCCTGGTGTATCCTTGGCTTCCCTTCACCTTCCAGGGGACAGCACAGCTTCACTCAATACCTCCCAATCAAAAGTTAACAAAGCATTGCCTAAAAATAGCTTTAACTGGAAGGCTTGCAAGAGAAGTAGCTGCTCAAAGCAGTACCTTGCTGAGGAAATGGCAAACTCCAAGGCAGTAATAAATGGAGTTTTGAAAGGAATTTCTCATCTGTGTGAGGAGCAGACCATGAGCAGTTGCAGTTGCTCAAACCTAATTCTGTCGTGCTGTGTTCCAGGATTTGGTTATTGTTGCTGTTGGAGAACAGTCCCCAGCAAATCCTGGCTTATTGCTTCCTTTACACGAGCTGCAAAGCAGCAAATTATCCCAATTTTTGCACTGGCTGTTAAAAAACAACAAGTTTAGCCAGGCTTTTTCCTGTGCTGAAATATTAGCAGGTGGGGCACTGTGGAATACAGTGGAGCTGCAGGCAGGGAGTGATGAACAACCTCTGGGACTGTGTTTGTAATGTTTCATTTTGACTTTTACAAGTGCAGGACATTCCCCGCTGCAGCAGGCTGAGGTACAGGAAGCTGGGGGCTGAAGTGCAAACCAGCCCTGAATACTGTGCTTTGTAAACATTCTGCATTCTTCCTGCTGAGTTACCTGGTGCTGTGTGCCTGCTCTGCCCTGGCAGGGCTGGGCCCTGAGAGCAGAGCAGCGCTCAAATGTGTGCCAGGAGCTGAGGGGACAAGCAGGGCTCTGAAAAACCAGAGGAGCCAAAAATAAGGGTCACCTTGTGCTGTGAATCGTACCTGTGGGGTCTGCAGGTACAGCTGTGTGTGGGGTAGAGACTGTGCTGATCCCTGAGCAGCACCAAGGCTGAGAGACCTTTCTGGAAGCTTTTGTGGAGATGGGGGGAGTGTGCTGATCTGCGATTGGAGTGGAGTCAGAGCCTGAACCCAGGGAATCCTCTGACCCCGGTGACTCAGTTGGGTGCTCCAAACCTTGGCATTTGTGTGACAGCCAGAGAGGCTTCAGGGGTGTTTTTCCTGTTTGCAGGACTTCCTGATCATGTTTGTCCATCACCTGGCCACGATCGGGCTCATCACCTTCTCCTACATGAACAACATGGTGCGGGTTGGGACTCTGGTGCTCTGCCTCCACGATGCTTCCGATTTCCTCCTGGAGGTGAACTTCCTTTTGAATCCCTGCATCCCTAGTGCTGGGGTGATCTCAGGGGAGCAAGAACATTCCTGTTCTTGATAAACTGCTCTAAATGTGCCATGAAATCCGTGCTGCTCATCCTGCCTTGGCAGCTTTTCCTCCAAACTCCTTGGGTGCTGGGGGTCACAAAACCACAGAGTATTTGGGGTTGGAAGGGACCTTAAAGATGACAGAGTTCCACTACGCCAGGTTGTTCCAAGTCCCATCCAGCCTGGCCTTGGACACTTCCAGGGATGGGGCAGCCACAGCTTTTCTGGGTAACCTGTGCCAGGGCCTCAGCACCCTCTCAGAGAGGATGATTGTTGTCCTCTGGCAGTTTGATGCCGTTCCCCCCTGTCCTGTCACTCCAGGCCCTTGTAAATATTCTCTCCATTGTTCTTGTAGGACCATATAAATACCAGTATAAAAATAGTAATACAATATAATAATAATAATCCCTCTTTGTCCCAAACTGTACAAATGTGATTGAGAGTTTCTTTCACTCTCCAGCCAGGTAATGACAGGAGTGCACAAAGAGAATAATATTTGCCTGTTTATTGTCTCTTGTAGGCTGCAAAACTGGCCAATTATGCCAAGTACCAACGTCTGTGTGACGCTTTCTTCATGCTCTTTGGGGTCGTGTTCATCGTCACCCGCCTGGGCATTTACCCCTTCTGGTAAGCACCTGGCAGCTCTGCCTTGTTCTCCCAGCTGAGCCTTTGGTTTAGGCTTGTCCCAAGCACTCCAGCTGTCCCTCAGACAGCCTGGAGCAGCCCGTGACCCCAGGGCTGTGTGGGGCAGGGGGTTGAGTGGGCACACCAAGAAATCTCCCCCCAGTCAGCTGAGGGACTGGGAGAAGAGTCCAGAATCCCATCCACAGCTGCCCCTCCCCTGCTGCAGTGATGCCAGCCAGCCAGAATCTGCTCTGAGAGGCTGGAAGGATTCTCTCCTTCTCTGAAGAAGTTCTAGAAATAATTACAAGTGAGGCACAGTCTCTTGAGGTCATTTTTGTTTGGTTTTGGCTTAGTCATCACTGCAGTTTCTGATTCTTGTGACACTTCTGTCCTGTCCTTGTGTCATGACTGTTCAGAGCCTGAAATAAGTCTGAGATTTCTTGGGAGGTAAAACCCTGGGTAAATGGCTTAGAGAGAATCATCCCATAATGAGATTCCCTCTCCCCTCAGCGGGTCAGACCTGGAGCAGTGCTTTGGGTAATGAGCTGTTGTCCATTTGTGGTGTGTGGTGCAATTTGGTTACACCATTTTACTGCATGCATTTATTTCCAGGCCACAGACACCTGGCATTCCCATCCCTTTGGGTGCCTGGGAGCAGCAACAACCCTTCCACTTTAGGATCAGGGTTAAAGCACTTAAAGCTCTTGCTGATTTTCCAGTAAATGCACCAAAGGACTCTGGATGAGGAAGAGCTTTAATTGCTGTTTCTTTGCAGGATCCTTCCAGGGACAGACCAGAGTTGTTTTAGCAGCTGCTGTCTGTGAGGGGATGCTCTTACCCCACACCAGTGCTCAGCATCCTGTAAATCTTTAATGTGTTTTCCACTGGCTGTAATGTCACTCCCCAGCTTTGCAGAGGAATCTGGTGAGCTGCAGCAGCCCTGCAGACCCTGTGCTCTTGGACTGCACGTGTATTCCCCTCCCTAATTAGCAATGTACAGCATCAGCAGATCTCTGGAATGGCATTTAATTCTTTCATAAACCTGCTGTGAGTTAAATACTTCTGGAGCTGCCTTTTGGGGGATTTTTTGTTCTTGTTTGAAAGGCTTGTTTTGCTTTTCTTGTGAAATGTTAAAAGCTGTGTGAAATTAATGTGGTTGTTAAAGGTCTCTCCATACCTCTCTGCATCATAAAATCTAAAGTGTTTATTAAATTGCTCAAGGACTGGCAATAACTCCCAGCAACAAGAACAGCAAAACAGTAATGAAAGAAACACAAAGCTTGGGCCATAAAGCAATTTTGAGTCTTCAGCCTGGCTGGAGGAATCTATAAAACTCTGAGGGAAGAGAAGAGCACCCAGGGAAGGAGGGAGGCCTTCTGGGGACAAAATTCCTTCCTGATCCCAGAATCCTTGAGACTGGAGAAGCCCTCCCAGACCATTGAGTCCAGCCTGTGACCATCCCCAGCAGAGCTGTGAGGGCCCAGAACTGGACACAGCCCAGCACAGAGGGACAATCCCTGTGCCCACACTGGTTTGGATACGATTTTTGATCTTTCAGTGTGGATGAAAGCTGCCCAAGCAGGAAGGTGTTAATGGTTGTTTTGGTGCCCAGAGCAGGCTGACATCACTTCCCGTGGAGCTGTTATAAATAAATGCTTGTGCTTGGAGAAGAAAACTGGCAGCAGATCCGTGCCTGTAACCAAACTGCAGCACTTCCACGTGCTGTGTTTGCTGCTCAGTTCAAAGGCTCCTGATGAGCTCGACTCAAATCTCCTGGCTGTGGCAGGAGCAGGGCAGCAGATGCTCAGTAAGACACAAACTGCTGCACATCTGGCCTGGCACCTCCAGCCTGACCTGAAACGTGCTTCTGGGTCTCTTGCAGGATTTTGAACACAACCCTGTTTGAAAGCTGGGAGCTGGTGGGTCCCTACCCCTCCTGGTGGCTGTTCAACGGGCTCCTGGTGACGCTGCAGGTCCTGCATGTCATCTGGTCCTACCTGATCGTCCGCACGGCCTCCAAGGCCCTGGCGCGGGGCAAGGTAAGGCTGGGCAGCTCCTGGCTCCTCCTTCCTGCAAGCCCATCAAGGAATCATGAGAAACTGGGCTTTTCCATGAGGGCTGGTGCTGGTTCTTAAAGGACTTGGTGTCAAGAGTTCCCAAAAACGATGGTTTTGGTGCTGGTTCTTAAGGGACTTGGCATCAAGAGTTCCCAGAAATGGTGTTTTTTTACCTTGATTGCTCTGCACTTGTGAGTTCCCAGGTGTGTTCAAAGGCAGGGAGTCTCTGCTGGGCATGCATGGAAATAACTCCATTTTCCAGTACATCCAAACATCCTAAAATGGTGATTCTGACCCTCTTGTTGTGCACTCTGGAGTTTAGGGTGGTAGCAGGCTCTCTTTTGGACAACAGGATGAACATACAGGATGTTTCCCATCCTGGGGATGTGCATCTTCACTGGCTTGTGTCTGCCAGTGCAGGCACTGAGCTCCAGCACTCAGGGTTCCCAGGGATGCAGTGGGCTTTGCTGGTTGTCAGAAATCAGAGTGGACTGAGTTGGAAAGGACCTTAAAGATGAGCCAGTTCAAAGCCAGGCTGGACAGGGCTTGGAGCAACCTGGGACAGTGGAGGGTGTCCCTGCCATGGCAGGGGGTGGAGCAAGGTGAGCTTTAAGGTCCTTCCAAGCCAAGCCATTCCATGATTCTATGAAACCAGCAGAAAAGCTGATTTAGCAGCACAAATGCTTTTTCCTATCAGATATTGATATTCTGATCTGGGTTTCTCTGACGGCTCTGCATTATTTTGTGTTTGACTTTAGCTGCCCCTACACATGGATTGTGGCCTTGGAAAATAGAAATATTCTGGGGGCAAGCTGGTTTCAGGGTACAAGCTCTTCATCTGCTCCCCACAGCTGCTACTACAAATGCCTGATTTTCATTCTCTGCAGCTGTTTCTGTATCCTGAGTTCTACACCTTTTCCCTCTCCTTGGTTCTCTCCTGTCCAGGTGACCTAGCCAGAGAAAGGACTCTAAGCTCTGTCTTCTTCATTCTTTTCTCCTTTTCTCTGTGCCAGATTGGAGCTGGACAGTTTCACCCTGTGCATGTAAGTGTGACTTGGGGTTCTGTTTGTTCACTGAAACACCTCTGTGTCAAGGCCAAGACAAAAGCAGAGCCCTGGTCTGGGGGCTTTGGTGCCTTCTCCTTCTCTCCCTGGTCCTGACAGAGTGCTAAAATACTGTTTTTTCCAGAGGTCAGAGCGGTGTCCTGGGATCTGTTCTCACGTGCTGTCACCTGCCTGCACAACCTTCACTTCACACACCCACACACTCCAGTTTCTGTCCTTGCTCCTCACCAGCACCGCACTGAGCAGGAGAGAGCAGGAGGAGTTTATTCCTTTTTGTGAAAAGGAGTAAAACATTCCCTTCTCCCCGGAGAATGGAAAAATGTCAAGGGATTTCTGCTTCCTTCCAGTGACCCTTTGAACTTCCAATACAGCAGGAGATGGGGGAAAGATAGCAAAAGTTCTGGCCACAGGCAGAAGCCAGGACATCCAAAAAGCTCCTGGAGATCATTACCTTCACCTGGCCTCCAGCCAGATCTTCTGGAGTTGAGCCACTTCCTGCTGCTGGAGAGCCCCAGCCCTGACTCCAAGAAAACAGAGTAAAGTCCTGGAATCCTTGGAAAGCTGCAAGCCAGGGTGCTGGCACAGGAGTTCCTGGGGCTGGTGGCTGCAGGGGAGGGCAGTGAGGAGAGTGAGGAGCTCCTTGGGCAGGGCAGGGGCTGGGCAGTTCAGCTCTGGCCCCTGCCACCCCCCAAGGGCTGTGTTTGCACTGGGGGCTGGGGTTAGGGGCTCTCCCCTTCCCCTTCTGGCTCTGCTGTGGCACTTGGAGCAGCCAGCACCACTCCTGGGAAGGTCCAAAATCCCACAGCAAGTCCAACAGAGCTGGATCTGGGTCCCTGGTGAGGCTCCTCCTGTTGTGAGCAGTGTTTGCTGGATCAGACACTGCCTTTGTCCTCCACACCCTGTCCTGACAGGCTCCTGCTCCTCAGGGGGGTCTCTCAGGTGGAGCTCAGGCTGTGGAAGTGGAGGTGCTTTGTTGGAGCAGGGATGTGATAAATAAAGCTGGTTAATTTCTGAAATAGCAAAGCTGCTCCCTGTAGGACAAAATGTTCTCTCTCAAATGACACATTCCTGGTTTTTGGTCTTTTGATGGTGGCTTGAGAAATTTTTGATTCAAAACAAACTGTTTAGGAAAATGGCCTTTAATTGATGTAGAGAGGAGCTCCTGGAAGACAAGAACAGCGCCAGATCTGTAAAATCATCTGATCTGGTGAGAACAAGAGTGAAGTGCCTTCACAGATACACAGAATATTTGGAAAACGGAGCTCATCTTTCCAAATTGTCTTTTTCAGTGTCTGTCTCTCGTTCCTAATGTGATGACAGACTCCTTTGAACTGAGCCAGACTCATGTAGGAGGTAGATGTGAGTGGAGGTGCTTCACCACATGGACACAACCTTCTAACTGGTGTTTCTGTCCCATTTGCAACTCCCCTTCTCCTGTCCCACTCCCCAATTCCACTGGCAATGTTCAGGTGTCCAAGGATGACCGCAGTGACGTGGAGAGCAGCTCCGAGGAGGAGGAGGTGACTTCCACCAGCACAAAAGGAATTCTCAGCACTTCCAGTAACGGTTCCAACCGCCTGAACGGCCACGTGGCCAGTGGCCAGTGGACAGGGGAGGAGTAAGGCCCTGGGCTGGCCTTGAGCAAACACGGACTTCTCTTTCATATCTAGTTGTGTTGAGCTCCACATTCCCAAGTGATCTTTAATCAAAAACCCCTTCCCCAGAAACCTCCAGCAGGCCCGGAACGGGCACAGCCCTGCCCAGTCAGAGGCACAAGGGACGAGGAAACGACCGAGGCACAAACAAAGCTGCAGATTCCACTTCAAGCCACTTTGTACTTCAGAAGTGCAAGGAAACACCCCCAGGTCCCGTTGGTATTTGCAGAGGTGTCTGTGTTTGTGACAAGCTGGCTTTGACTGGGATCAGCTGGGGGCAGAGCAGGTTTGGAGCGCAGGGTTCGGTGCTGGTCAGCGATGGCTCACTCCCAGCAGGAGCAGCAGCTCCTGATGCACTCCAGAAGCCCCTTCAGAGCACAGAGAACATAGGCTGCATGTCCCAGCTGCCCTGGGGGAGGCACAGACTGCTCCCAGCCGAGCTCTGAACTGTGCTAGCCCAGAACCACCCAGAACCACTCTGCTCTGCCTCACCCCAGGTGCTGGGGCGGTCCCAGCTGCGCCTCTCTGCTGTCACCAGGGACCAGGCCAGCGTCTGCTGCCTCTTTTGGTGCTGTAAACCCCTCTGGAGTCTTGACCAAAGCCTTCTGCAGGGGGGTGGGGGGGTGGTTCATTGCCCCTGAGACAACCAGCATAATCCAGGCGTTTAAAATGGTTTTCTTCCTGCTGCAAATTGTGGTTTGGAAGACTTCTCTAGACCTACTGGGTTCAGTTGGCTAAGCTGCAATCAGAGGGAGGATTGTACTGGTGGGCTGGGTTTAACTCTCCAAAAAATGAGATGTTTTGGTCCTGTACTCTGAGACAAGTGATTGTTGCTGCTCTGATGTTAGAGCTGTGGAGGAACCTGGGGCTGGAAGAGCAGCCACACTGTGGGCTTTGCTTCTCTTTTTTTACGCAATGGTACTTGGGGCAATGGAACGGTCAATCAGGAGCAGAATTTTGTAAACTTCTCAAGTTGTTATCATTTTATACTGTTGTTTACTCTTATCTCCAATTAAAAGTTGCTTCAGAAACTTGTGGTGATGTGTTTCATGTTGAGGAAATAGAACAGGGGACAGCGCGTGTCCCTTGGCTTCCCTGAGCACCTGGGCTCAGGAGCACAGGAGAAACGAACTCCTTTTGGGAAGAACAGAAGTGGAAGCATCCCTGCCCATGGAAGGGGGTGGAACCAAGTGACCTTTAAGCCCAGACCAGTTATGTGGGGGACACCACACACCATCACACCAGCCAATTTCACACGGGTTTTATTGCACTCCATCTGCCTCCCTCAGCTCTGGGGCCAGTCCCAGCTCTGGGGGCCAGTCCCAGCTCTTGGGGCCAGTCCCAGCTCTGGGGCCAGTCCCAGTCCCAGCTTTGGGGGCCAGTCCCAGCTCTGGGGGCCGGTCCCAGGGCCAGTCCCAGCTCTGAGGCCAGTCCCACTTCTGGGGGCCAGTCCCAGCTCTGGGGCCGGACCCGGCTCTGGGGCCAGTCCCGGCTTCCAGGGCCAGTCCCAGTCCCAGCTTTTGGGGCCAGTCCCAGCTCCGGGGGCCAGTCCCAGGGCCAGTCCCAGCTCTTGGGCCCAGTCCCAGCTCCCGGTGCCGGTCCCAGCCCCGGTCCCGTCCCAGCCCCGGTCAGCTCTCGGGGCCGGGCGCACTCTCCCGCTGGCGCCGGAGCTGCAGCATCCTCTGCACGCGGACACTGCACAGGTACCCGGCGTACACCGTCAGCAGCATCATGGAGCCCGAGAAGGCCTTGTAGCCAAAGTCTGCCAGCTGCTTTCTGGACACCATGGCTGCCCCTGCCAGAGACACAGAATCCAAAATCAGTCAGGGTTGGGAGAGACCTCTGGAGATCCCCCAGTCCAGGCAGGGTCACCCAGAGCAGGTGACACCGGCACAGGTCCAGGTGTCTCCAGAAAGGGAGAACTCCCACGACTCCACGGGCAACTGTTCCTGTGCTCGGCCCCCCTCCAAGGAAAGCTCTTCCTCATGTGGAGGTGAAACTTCTTGTGGTTTAGTTTATGACTGTTACTCCTTGTCTTGTTTCTGGGCATCACCAAAAAGAGTCTGGCATCATCCTCTGACCCCATGGAGATACTTAAATGCATTAGTAAGATCCCCTCAGTCTTCTCTCCAGACTAACCAGGCCCAGCTCCCAGTCTCCCCTCCGAGAGATGCTCCAGATCCCTCCCCATCCCTGTGGCCTGCCCTGGAGCATCTCCAGCAGCTCCAGTCCATGCTGTGGTGAGGAGCCCAGAGCTGTCCCTGTGTCACTATGCCCCTGTGTCCCTGTGTCCTTGTGTCCCTGTATCCCTGTGTCCTTGTGCCCCTGTGTCCTTGTGTCCCTGTATCCCTGTGTCCTTGTGCCCCTGTGTCCTTGTGTCCCTGTATCCCTGTGTCCTTGTGCCCCTGTGTCCTTGTGTCCCTGTATCCCTGTGTCCTTGTGCCCCTGTGTCCTTGTGTCCCTGTATCCCTGTGTCCTTGTGCCCCTGTGTCCTTGTGTCCCTGTATCCCTGTGTCCTTGTGCCCCTGTGTCCTTGTGTCCCTGTATCCCTGTGTCCTTGTGCCCCTGTGTCCTTGTGTCCCTGTATCCCTGTGTCCTTGTGCCCCTGTGTCCTTGTGTCCCTGTATCCCTGTGTCCTTGTGCCCCTGTGTCCTTGTGTCCCTGTATCCCTGTGTCCTTGTGCCCCTGTGTCCTTGTGTCCCTGTATCCCTGTGTCCTTGTGCCCCTGTGTCCTTGTGTCCCTGTATCCCTGTGTCCTTGTGCCCCTGTGTCCTTGTGTCCCTGTATCCCTGTGTCCTTGTGCCCCTGTGTCCTTGTGTCCCTGTATCCCTGTGTCCTTGTGCCCCTGTGTCCTTGTGTCCCTGTATCCCTGTGTCCTTGTGCCCCTGTGTCCTTGTGTCCCTGTATCCCTGTGTCCTTGTGCCCCTGTGTCCTTGTGTCCCTGTATCCCTGTGTCCTTGTGCCCCTGTGTCCTTGTGTCCCTGTATCCCTGTGTCCTTGTGCCCCTGTGTCCTTGTGTCCCTGTATCCCTGTGTCCTTGTGCCCCTGTGTCCTTGTGTCCCTGTATCCCTGTGTCCTTGTGCCCCTGTGTCCTTGTGTCCCTGTATCCCTGTGTCCTTGTGCCCCTGTGTCCTTGTGTCCCTGTATCCCTGTGTCCTTGTGCCCCTGTGTCCTTGTGTCCCTGTATCCCTGTGTCCTTGTGCCCCTGTGTCCTTGTGTCCCTGTATCCCTGTGTCCTTGTGCCCCTGTGTCCTTGTGTCCCTGTATCCCTGTGTCCTTGTGCCCCTGTGTCCTTGTGTCCCTGTATCCCTGTGTCCTTGTGCCCCTGTGTCCTTGTGTCCCTGTATCCCTGTGTCCTTGTGCCCCTGTGTCCTTGTGTCCCTGTATCCCTGTGTCCTTGTGCCCCTGTGTCCTTGTGTCCCTGTATCCCTGTGTCCTTGTGCCCCTGTGTCCTTGTGTCCCTGTATCCCTGTGTCCTTGTGTCCCTGTATCCCTGTGTCACCGCGGCTGGGGCAGGTCCCCTCCCTGACCCGCTGCCCCCACGGTCCCGCCGGTACCGGGGCTATTCCTTGCCCTTGCTGAGCCTCGTTAGGGTATTCTGATAAATCATTATAACGTTTCCCTTTGTGCAGCTGCCAGCCGAACACGGCGTGTCCCACACGGACACGGCAATGACACCGCACGGAGCAGCGGCCTCCGGGACTACCGCAAAGCGGCGGCGGCGAGCGGGGCCGGGAGCGCGGATTCGGCCGTCCCGTCCCTCACCCTCCGGACTCCCCGCTCCCGTCCTGTCCTGTCCTGTCCTGTCCTGTCCCGTCCTGTCCCTCCTGTCCCCTCCGCTCCCCCCGCTCGCCCCGCGCTCACCGCTCCCGGCCCAGCCGCGCTCCCGGCCCCCGTCACGTGCCGCGGGGCTGTCACGTGCCTCTGCCACGTGTGCCGCGGTCACGTGAGGCCGCCGGGCGCGGGAAAACCGCGCGGTGCCCGCAGCGCCCTCTGGCGGCGGCCCCGCCGCAGTTTCCCCTCAGGGGCCGCTCCCGCCGCCATGGCCGGGGCCGCCCGCTCGGCCCTTCCTGTGCGGGGTGCGGGAGCCACCAAGGACACAGGGACTGCTCGGCCCTCCCTGTGCGGGGTGCGGGAGCCGCCGGGGACACAGGGACTGCTCGGCCCTCCCTGTGCGGGGGGCGGGAGCC
>VWZP01000515.1:616-65877 GCA_013396995.1 Dicaeum eximium
CCTTCCTTCCTTTTTTTTTCCTCCCCCACACTGTTTTCAAACCGAGTTCGAAGTGGCGGAGGGCGCGGGGCCGCGCGCGAGCTGACACATGGCGGGACTCGGCTCCCAGAAAAGAGGGAAAACTAAGCTGGAATTGGGGATGCCGGACAGCCCCGATCCCCGTCCCTCTGCCCTGAGGCCCGGCCAGAACACGAGGGACCGAACTGGAAGTTGATCCTCTGCAGTTTTCCGCTCCGAGAGGGTCGGGCTGCTTGATGGGGAGTTTTTTAAAACATTTTCTGAAGGAGAAGACCCGGGCTGTTTCAGGTTTTATCACCGTTTGAAACATAGCCCTTTAAAGTATCTGGAAAGTTTTTTTTAATGAGGACGTCCAAGGGTAGGAAAAAGTTTGAGATGCAATGAAAAAGAGCCTTGCTGCTGGTTGGGATCACAGTTACAACACAAATAAGCTATAATATATTATAGTTATAACATAAGTAACTTGGTTCCATTCAGTGGGAACACTGGTGATGCATATTGTTGTGCTTCTGATACAAGTAATTTTTTTTTAATCTGTTTTCAGTGCCTGGCCTGGTAATTCTTCATTGCTAAATTTCCAGTCTGCAGAATGACAGCTAATATCAGATTTTTTTTTTGTATGTGGCTTTTTTCCTTTAAATTCTCAACTGAAAAATGATGACCTTTATTCCCTAATTCAAGGTTTCAAGTCAGTAAACAGCTTTAATATCTTTATTTCCTCCTTTTTAATAACCTGTTGCACTTTGGTAGAATGTTAACTTCTTGTTTCATACCTTTTTTAAAAAGTGTTGGTTTTTTTTTTTGTCTTTTATTTCCTCCACAGGAAGGAGTGAAGACTGAAAACAATGACCACATTAATCTGAAGGTGGCAGGGCAAGATGGGTCTGTGGTGCAGTTTAAGATTAAGAGGCACACACCACTTAGTAAACTAATGAAAGCCTATTGCGAACGACAGGTATGATCTCAGGAGAACGGTGGCTCTCCACAGGGACAGAGGAACACAGTTAAAGTCTTAAAACTTAAGTAAATATGCACAATGATAGAGATGGAACAGAAACTAATTGTGCTGTGGTTCGTTTATTGTCCTTGGGGTCTGTTACAGCGTGGACTGAAAGGGTTGTGACAGGAAATGGGTGAAGTAAAGATCTGTTGTCATCTGTGACATCTGCACTTAGAGGTGGAGGGTTCTGGGAGGTAGCTGCTGCTCTAGTGCTCAGAAATATTAATGTGGAAAGGGTGGATTTGGGATGAACTTAGGGGAGAGAGAGTTAAGTGATAATCAGGGATTTTTATAGCTCTGTATAACTTCTTGCATTGGTCATTGACTCTGATTTATTAGCTTAATTGTACTGAAATGAGAAGATACCTTGGGAAGGAGCTTGTACATTTAGTGATGAGCTTTTTTCTCTTGTGTCCTGGTTGACAAATTAATCTTCTGAGAGACACTCCCCCATGTATTTGCTGATGTGGTGGCAGCTGCAGTCTGTGAGGCTGCAGGCAGCTATTGCAAGTTTTAAGAGCACCTGTTTGAGTAGAGCTACAGAGCTCTTCCTTCTGAAGCTCCCCATTAGGGAAAGTTTGTCTCTGTTATCCATGATATTTTTTAGTGACTGTCTCCCTTCAAAAAGTTCTCTCTCTACAAAAGTGTTCAGAATTAATGAATTTTTCATTTTTAAACATAAATATTCAAGGATACTATTGCATACAATAAAGTCAGTATAAGATATTGGTGCAGCTATTTCATCACCAGGAAAAAAGCCCTGTGCTTCACATAGAGAGTGGTAAAACCTCTTTGGTTTACCCTGTGCCACAACAGAAAAAGAGTAAAGACAGGAAAAATTAGCTCTTGCTGAACATGCAAATGTGTTCTTGTATGAGTGTTCTGTGGAGAAACTAGTGAGTGTTGGAAGCTGAGTTTGTTTTTCCTACCTCAGTCATACAAACTCTTGTTATATTTTGCAAATCACTATGTTGCTTTTTCCATTCATAGAGTGCAGTTATATCTGTCTTTCAGGGAATTTGAGCATTAGTTATTTGTCTATAAAGTCCTGGCATATAAAACTTTAAAAGTATCATTCATTCTTAGTTACTTTGCAACAAGCAAAATAATATTAGAAATTGTCTTAGATTGCCAAAATGTTTACTCTGCTTAAAGAAAAATAAAAGCAAAGCCAACAAAAAAAAACCCCTCAGGTATCAGTTGAAGAAAAAACATCAGTAAATAATGAGAATTGGAGACATTTTTTCTGATCTCTGTATTAAGCTAGTAAGTATCCAAAGAATATTTTTGTGGATGTGGATTTGTCTTTAGGTGCTTACTTCTGAAATTTTGCTTAAAACATTTGTTCTGCGTGTCTCTAAAAGTTAGATTTTATTCATGTATTTATTTACCTAACTAGTACACCCCAGCTTAAATCCTTAAACTGTGGGCTTCAGATTTAATTTTGGAGAGGTGATAGAGAACTTAGCAGCTATAAAGGTTGATAATCATGTATTGGGTGTAGTAGATCTAAAATGGAAGTAACTAAACTTCAGTGATCTGTTGAGAAGATCAAGACTATTTGTGATTATTTTAAGTGGTGAAAAAATAATCCGTGGACCATACTCCGTGTTTTGTGGACTAAGCTCACCAAAGGACAGTTTTTCAGTATGTTTTCAGCTAACATTTATTTAGGTCATAAAGTTGTCATGAACCTGGAAAAAAACAACACTCGTGGAATATGAAATCCGTGTTTGAAGAAACACAATGTCAGAGAATAGGGCTCAAACCAAATGTTGCTGTACAGAAATGTGCTGCTGCCATGAGACTGAGCCACACACTTCCTTAGACCAGATGATGTTCTGAGTGAACACTGCAGTGTCTTGATCAAGCTGGAGAAGGCATTTTGCTGTGAAACACAAAGTTAATAAAAAAAGTTTACTCACATTTATTAAAATATTTTTCCTGACAAATCTACTCCTCAGAAATAATTACTACATTGTTTTCTGTTGTGTGCGACATCCGCTCTTGCCAGGCTGAATGAAAACTTCTAACTCAGAGATGCCAAAGCACGACCTTGCAATCCACTGGATTGGCTTCAAAACCAGATTGGGCTCTTGGATATTTAGATAGAGTGGAGAGAAGGGATAGAACTGGAAAGGAAGTTTGTATCCCCAAGTGTCACTGACCTGTCTTTGCAGAATGTGAGGTGCTGTAAAATACCTTGGAAAACTCACTGGTGATTTTGGAGCTGATGTTATCAATAGGAGAGGTTGGTTTTTACTCCCAGGTTACATTTTTCAGTCTGTTGGCTCAGGTGAGAATGAGATGGGATGGAAGAGGTCAGCAAAATGACCTCTACCTTGTGTGGTAGAAATGCTTATCCAAAATACTAGCTAATTTCTGGAAGTAGAAAATTATTTTATTTTTTTCTGTCTGTGCATGGAAAAACTTCTGATACACTGATTTCTTTATAATAAGAATTGGAGGTCAAAAAGTTCCCATTGCTTACTCTTTGCTGCTGCAGACTAATTTGTTGCATATCTAGAAGAAATATTTTAGAATACCTTTGTTTTTGGAAAAGATCAAAAATAAGTTTTGAGTGTCATTGTTGGACATTTATTACCTTGAGTGTTGCACCTAGTTTTTAAGTGAATTACTCAAAAGCACAGTAAACCTGCTGGCTTTGGGGTGTAGCAGAAATGGCTTTATTTTAACTCAGGCAGTGGGGGCACTGTTGCTTCTCATGAGTTGTTGGACACAATGCAGTGTTTAATACAAAACAGATTGCAGGGATTTGGAGTGAAATGCCTAAAAGTCAGGGCATGAGGGAAGGACAGAATCTCTGGTGGCTTTTAATGATGGTGCTGCAATTCAGTGACAAGTTCAAGAGTAAAACTACTGAGTGCTTTTACACCAAATTTATTTCCCTTTGTGTTACTTCTCCTTGTCCAGGGGTTGTCAATGAGGCAAATCAGATTCCGGTTCGATGGGCAGCCAATTAATGAAACAGACACACCTGCACAGGTAAATAGCACAAACAAGGCTAAAGAACTATTTGAAATCTGCTGCAGGAGTTGATGCTTCTGTTTCCTATAAAATACTTATGTGAATGTGTATATTACTGATAGAACTGGATCTTTTTTACCATTATTTTGGTGTAACTAGTTTAGGATAATTAGAAATGGAATCCAAGACTTTGGTGTTTTGAATAATAAATCTGTATCACTGTAATAATAAAATAGAAAAATTAAGTACAGCGTACAGATGGTGAGTCCTGTAAAACTTTGACTTTATTGATTCATGGCTCTGAGATAAGGATGGTAAGTTAAGAATTGAGTTTTTCTTGAAGCGATGGCTTTATTTTTTATATAAAAGCTTGCCAGGATGTTAACAGAGAGATCCTCTTTGCAAGCTTTCATTTGTAATACAAAAGTAATTTCTGTTGTTTGTAATCTGAAGCTGTTTCAGCAGCATTGAATTAATCAATAAGTTGAAGTTTGGGTTGTTTGTAAATATTTGAATGAAGGCCATTCGAAGAACAGAATGGTTCCCTGTGGCCCTGGAGCATTTTTTTGTCCTGCTCCACAGAGCTGTGTTTAACCAGCCTGACCAAGTGATAGTTTTATCTGCTGTTCAGAACCACTTGTACTGAAATAACGGACTTTAGTTTGCAGTTCTGAATTTTACAACCTGTTGCTCAAAGATTGTTCCTCTTGTGGCCCCAATCTATGCAACTTTTTAATTTACAATACTGATAATTGAGGCAACAGCATTGCTTTTCTTTCCATCCATGCTTTGCTGAAGTTTAGATCAGTCTGTTTATAGCTGTGGTAAATGGCATAGACCAGTTTGATTTCCGGAGCAGCAATTGAGTCTGTTTAGAAATATAACTTGCATTAATTACAGCAGCTCCTTCAGTTTTGGTACAGATTTTGTCAGTAGGTGCCATTAACATCCCAGGAATATAAACTGTAAAAATGAGGGTGAAAAGAGAGAATTATATTAATGAAGTATTGCTGTTCTTCAGTGGCAATTTTTACATGGTTACATGCAAAGTGGTCTTAATCTTTATGCTTGCTGACCTTGGTTTTACTGCCTGGTTGGGTAGAGGCCTTAATTCCAGTCTGCTTCCCCAGTGCTGAAGCCATTTGAGCAGCAGCAGCCAACTGGAATTGTGGCAATGTTTTAAGGTAAACTCAGGGAGTAAATAGGAGAACAAAGGTGCAATGGCATAGCAGGCAACAGCAATCAAATATTATAAATCTGTTTCTTAAGAGTCACACAGTGTACCCTGAAGTTAGTACTAGAATTCATTCTAAGTCAACAGTTATCAATTGGCAGTTTTTATTCTGTGCAGTTTCTTTCCTTTTGAGTTAGTGAGTTTTGTTAAATGTACAAAAGGGTGGTGGTGGAGGGGTGTGGGGCTTCTCTGGTTAAGTTGCATTAAAAGTAAACAAAGTCAGGAGCTGTAAGAACAACCCAGGCTGCTGTAGAGATGTGAGAAGAGTTAAATGCCCTTTTTTCTTCTTTCTGCTGTAGTTGGAAATGGAGGATGAAGATACAATTGATGTGTTCCAGCAGCAAACAGGAGGAGTTTACTAAAACAAACACAGAAAAAAAGAACCTGCTACTTTCCTCTCCAGAACTGTGCTCCCACAGGCGATACTTCACAATTAGAAAAATGAGACTTGGTTCAGCCACATCCTGACTACTGCAGTATAGTTTTCTCTCTTCTCTCTGATTTTTTTTTCTTATTCCTTTTATTGTACATAAAGTAACTGGTGATGTGCACAGACATAATGCATATTTTTTTTTAACTAAATGGCCAATGGTATGTTTTGATCAACATTTAATGGAGATGGGGTGGGAAAACAAACTGGTTCTGTGAAAATGCCCCTCTCTCCGTTAGTGGCATGCTCCTTCTACTTTTACAGAATCACAGAATAAGCCGAGTTATCTTTATATTCCAGTAAGTTATTTTGCTCTCACTGTTCAAATACAAAAACCTTGCATACCTTGTTTGATTGGATAATTTCAATGTTTTTCTTTTATCGTTGTAAAACCAAGGGCAATTTTATAACTTTTTTGTACGTAGCTGTTACATGTAGAGCAATCTCTGTCTAAGTAGGGGTAAATTACTCTTTAAAAAAAAAAAGGAAAAAAAAGTCCTAGATAGTTTTCCCTTCAAGTAAAACGTCTTGTTGTTTAAATAAACTTCTTGTTTAAAATAACCAGTTTTCTTTCTTTTTCTGTCGAGTAATAGTACTCAGCACCTCTGTTTCTTTCTCTGCAGCACTTTATGCTTCTCAAATCTCAGCTTTGTCTGTGGTAAGTAAGCATAATCCCCCCATCTAGGCAGAAGACTGTTGGAAAAGGAAAGGCTTCTTTGAGGTCTGTCAGTCAGCAGTTGAACTGGAAATAGATGTCAGTTTTCTCATACTTTGATTTATTTTTTTGTGAATGTTCTGCTAAGCCAAAACTGTTTGATTAGGCAAACTGCAAAATACTGAACTACGTAGTAATGCCTTTGGGTTGAGCTCTTCTTGTCAGTCTTTAATAGAAGCATCAATATTGTTGTTGCAGTAGTTTATTTAAGACTCTGTATTTGAATGCTTATTGATGTAAACATCAAGTTAAAAAGAGCAAATAATTTCATTAACCGTTCAGTTTACCATGGTATCAAATGGGAGCTGCTTGGAAATGTAAAGCAAAAATAAAAAATTGAGTTCTGTTTTTGGGTGTATTTAGCTATGGTGGTGGAGTTTCCAAGCTCTGCTTTACCTCACTCTGCTGTTCTGTTTGGAAGAGAGAAGGAGGCTGGAAGTACTGAAGGGAGATGCAGTGATGGTGGTGTTTTTCACAAGTCTTTTCCACAGTTCATGAGTTCTTGGGGAACTTCTTGGGGGAAGTTCAGAGGTTGGAGTGAAATCCATGGGCGTTCATGGAAGATTATACACCTGTCAACCCACAGCATTCTCTGATCTCCTAGAAATGTTCCAATATTTTATAGTGTTTGCAATATGTTAATGCTTTTTAGGTATAAATTTCTTAGAAGAGGCCACTCTTTGGTGGTAGTTTTTGTAACAGTTAATTCAAGGAGTGATTATTACATGTGCGTCCTATGCCTGCTTGAGCTGAAAGTTTTGTGGCAGAATGATGGGTGTGTGCATTTAGCTGATGAGTTGTGATCTATTTGTCTTCTGTCAGCAATAACACATTTGATGCTACATTAGTTCCATCTAATAGAGATACAGGAAAAATTAACATCTGTTTTTGCAGTTGCTTTTGACTCTGTCACTGAAGAGTGTAATCTACTGTGTGCCTTCATTTTGATTCAAGGAAATGATACTGCCAAGCAGATTACTTTTCATTCTGGGATGTATCTTGTAGACTTCTGTGGTGTTTTGCAGAACTGAAATTCCTTCTTGTGAACGATGTTTACATATCCAAACTCTAAAAGGCCTAGAAAAATCTACTTTGAAGAAAAGAGGGTGGTGGGGGAATATATTTCAACATTTTTCCTAGCTTACACATGGAATACATTGCTCTCTGGCTTTAGAATCTCTGGCTTTTAAGCTGGCGAAACTTCTGGTATCAGTGTATAAAATTCTTTCAACTTGATGTCATGCCAAGACTTTTCCCAGGAGAAAGCTGTCTTTATCTTGTTTGGCCAAAAAAGGTGTTTGGACTTGCTTTCGTTTCTGAAGAAAGGGTGACGTCTCCTTAAATACAATTTGTTTTCAGCTCAGCTTAAGATAGTGAAGCTCAAAGCTCCCTGTTGTATCTTGCCTTGTACTTTTTATTTCCTGAGGCAACAGAAGTCAAGTGACAGGTACTGAAGAGCTTTTAAAAACAATGTCTTCATTTCCTGAATTAGTCGAGTGTTACTTCATCTGTCATGAACTTATGTGCAGCATTCACCTACATTCCTCCATTTTTAATCTTTCTGCTGTTACCTGGGCTTGCTCATGTTCCTGAAATGATTTCTCTAGCAATGTTGAATGGTGGTATGTTAGGTCGTGACTCCAGCCAAAAAGTGTTAAATAGTCTTTTCTGAGATAGTTTGTTTTTTTAATCTAATCCTGAAAACATCTCAACTTCAGTGACTTATTTCCTCAGGAGCCTCAAATGTTGAATTTCCATTAGTGTAGCAAACTAACACGAGCTGATTTCTGATTCTGGCTCTGATACATAACACATTGGTGTAACATTAATGCAGAAATACAGTGCTTTTAAAAAAAAAAAAAAGAAAATTGGCACTCTTCCTGCATGGTCTTGCAAATACTCTATATCAGAACTTGTTTTTGTCTGTATTGCTCCTCTGGTGCTACAGATTTACCTGTGGATTCCTGATTGCTGGAACCCTCGGTGCTTTTATTGTGACTACCTCTTCTAAGGAAGCTGCTTCTGGGGGTGATGATTTGGAAGTGGTATGGAGTACAGGGATATGGACAATCTGAATCAACTTACTTGGAGTTCACTTTGCTGCTTGGCTTGGTTTGTGGCCATTTCTAGGTTTACACTGGTAGGCACATGGACTTCTGGAAGTCCCTGTGGCATAGAGGATAAAGGAAAACTGGGCAAAGAGGTCTTGTCAGGCTAGTTGGGAGGTAAGTTCTTCATGTTTTATAAAACAGCTGGGGTCTTTCAAGAGCCTGGGAAAATTACATTGTTACCCACAACTTTGAAATAATGTGTTCTAAAGTGATTACCATGCAATTTAGTTAATATTTCTCCCATGGTTTTTAAATGAAAAAGGATGGAGTAAGTAATAATTTGATGCTGTCCCCTGGTGAGTTCTGGTGGATGGCTGGACCCTGCCTTCAGCCTGTGCTGGGGTTTTAGTCTCTCAAATAAATTATGGACATGACCAGTTATTTAAAAATGGGTAACCAAAATTCTGTCAGGTACCTTAAGTAAGGCATCTTTATTCATGTGCAGGGGAGATAATGACAGATGGAAATCACAGCCGGTTTGGGTGGTTGACCCCTGAATATCAGTGCCTTTGTTTATCTGCACAGTGGGGATCACAGCACTCCAGGGGGGCTCCTGTGGGGGTCAGTGGTAACTGGCCCGAGGTGCTGATTCAAAAGGGGGTGAGGAGTGCAAGGCTGCTCTGACATGGAATCTTCCAAGCTGCCAGGACTGTAAGGAAATACTCCAAGTGGTAACATGAGAGATTCTTGTACTGGCATATGGAGGTGTTTTTAACAAAAGAAAAAATCTCTGAACTAACACTTAAGATAATTGCTGCTTCAAGATAACTGCAATATCAGAACAGAGAGAGCATCTCTGCAAGGGTTAAGGTCAAAGCAAGTTTGTTTTCCAGCAGGAATTCTAGTACCTTCAGTTCATTACTTCCTAGTCAGTGTAACGTAAGTGCTGTAATTTGACTGGTGGATGCTGGTTCTATTGTGTCTCATACTGCAACATTAATGAAAAGGCATAATGTGACTAGCTCAAAGAGAGGAGACTTCCTAGGCTTCAGCCAGCTGGAAGTAACTGAATTTCTAAGGAATAGCAATTTGTTTTCAAAGCTAAAGATGAAGAGATGCCTCCTTGGTCATCATGTGAACAATAAATTCAAGTATTTTTCTTAAAATTTTAGGTAGTGGCCTCTTCTCAGTACATGTGTGTCAGCTGCTGGGATGGACTTTTGTGGAGTATTAATCTAAAAGCATTTAAATAACTTGGAGTATTATTAATGACCAACATAATCGATGCATTTAATTCTCTGGTTTATTGAGGTTTGTTCATTCTGCCTGTAATGAGTTTCCAGACAATGTATTCTGATAGGGAATAATCAATCCTTTAGTTTGTCTTGCTTTTTTAATACTTAGTGGCAGAAGGAATTGGTGGTACAATACTTCTCCTGGGTGGTTAGGATGTAGGAGTGTGAGGATAAATGGAAGATGGAATTTTGATCCCTGTTCTCAGTTTTTGATTGACCTCCAGGATTCTTAATTCCAGGGGTTTCCTGGTTTCTTCCCTAGCAGCATGGGATGGTGATCTTACTGTAACATGGAGGTGTTGGGAGCCCCACCTGGTGTTTATGGAATGGTTGAAATCCCTTTAAGGGATGAGTTTTCTCTTCTCCTGGAAGGATTTCAGTTTACGTGGGAGGGGTGAGGTGGGGTGGGTGGTGCTGTGAAGGGACTGGCTGTGTGTCAGCAGAGATCCCAGAAGGGAAGGTCAGCAGGTGCTGGAGAAGGACAAGGGATGTGTGTGAGTCAGTGAGGAGCTGCAGTGGGAATGGGGACTGTGGGAACAGCTGTAGGTTTAAATGATCCCAATATGAGGATGACTTTGGAGTCATCCTTTCCCCAGGATGGGGAAGGTTAAGGTGGTAGAAGCCCAACTAGCAAATACAGTTTCTCCTTTGGAAAGGAATATTCTTCAGGGAAATATGGATGCAAAAGATACCCTTTGTAGTGAATTCTGTGCTGGTTTTGGTGGCTTAGATCATCCCCTGTCAGCACCCAGTACATGGATCATCAGGATCACTTGAATAAGAAAACTTCACTGTTTGAGAAAACTGAAACAAAACAAGACTGGAACACTGACTTCCCCCTCCAGCAATCCCTGCCTTTTCCCAATAAGGAGGAACACTGGAACACTTTGGAGTCCATGACCAGGCTTGGTGGTGTTGGATGCCTAGACAAGAACAGCAGCAGGAGTTGGCCACCCTGCTTTTTGTGTTGTTCAGAGCTACATCTCTGCAGCTCTGAGAGGAGTCTGGGCACTGTGGTGCAATTCTCCTTCCCAGATGGTGACAGGCTGTTGGGAGCTTTTCCTGAAGATGTAGAGAGGTACCTGAGTAACTTTCACAACTCTTGCAAATGACAGCACCAGCTCTGTGGGACAAACCACTGGATCTGTAGGATCCATGTCCACTGAACCTCCATGCATCGCTCCAGATGCAAAAATCTGACAGGGGCAAATCCAGCTGTGGCAAGGATTGTTTATTAGCTGGCACTTTATCTTCAGCTGTGAATGCAATGGGGCAAGAGAAGACTGAGTCAAACCCTCTTTTTTGTGCCTTGTGCTTGGAATAAAGAAGTGATGCTCTCTGTGACAGCCATAAATGCAGGGACTGGCATGAAGAAGCTTTTCTGAAACCAATGGCATCTCTCCTTGCCTAACCCTTGCATTTCCTGGAGTCTTGTTCAGACTTCCAGATGCATTGTGCATTCCTTGCTGGTGGAATTTCAACAACAGGTGGAATTGTTTGGTGTCTGAGCCTTCCAGACAGCTGCTGAGAATTGTTCTGGTCAAATGTCATCATCCCGAGATGAATTGTAAACACAGTTTCTGTAGCCATCTTCATAACCCCCTTAATCTTGTAATGGATGAATAATCAGAAAAGCAGATTTTATTTAAGGGTCACCCTGCAGCCCGGCCTGTGAGAGATCAGTGGGGCCCCCTTGGAAACACTTAAGGTTTAGAATTCTAAAGCTCCATGTGAAAACTGGTTTTGTCATAGGGAACAGGTTTTTTTCATCTTGACTTTAAAAAGTGGCTCTGTCTCAGAGGTACAAATTAAAGAGTAAAATCCTGTGGGTATGAATAAGAAGCATTTAGATGACAAAATACTTCTGCAAGTTCCTGAGAGAGCAGATGTTTACTTGTGTGCAGGTAGGTATCATTTGACTGCTTAATGCCCAAGCCTAGGGGATAATAGAATTAAAACAATTGTGTCATGTTAAAATTTCCCTTTAATCTACCTCTAAAATAATGTGGTGCAACAGAGAATTCCCTGGGGAGCTAAATAGTGGTTGCAGCTTAAAAAAAAAAACAACAAAAACCCCACAAAAAACCAGGATTTTTTTAAAAATGGATCCTAGATTAGAAAAAATAAAAACATTGCTTGTGTTTGTGTACATTTAACAGTTCTTCTCTTTCATGATCTGTGTTAATATTAAGGCTGGTGTTTAATTCAGATGCTGGACAACTCATGTTGTGCATAGAGGGATGTAACAATCCTTGTGTTCTCCAGACCAAAAAGAAATACTTTTCTCTAGAAAGCATTTTGGGGATATTAAGGGCTGTTATTAGTGGAAACTGGGAGGGGTAGCTGGAAAAGATGGATTTTCTTTCTCCATTCTCCCTCCTTTATGCAAGTGCTCGTTGAAATATTGCTGATGCATAGGTTTTGGAATAAAAATTGTGATCAGGAAAGCATCTGTGTCGGTGGAAGTTGCAGGGAGTTCCCAGTCACCAAACCAAAGGTGGGTGTGACAGATGGGTCAGCAGCTAACACAGTTATTTAAAGTCTGTCCTGTGAGTTTTGTGCTGGTGCTGGAAGGAGATGCACGACCCAAAATGTGCTGCCTCGTGTTTTGACAGCCAGGTGAGCAGCATTGCTGGGCCTTTTACTCCAACTGCACTAGCTGTGCTGCAACTCAATTTTCATGCAATAATCCAAAATAATACACCAACATCGCACATTATTTTATTCTGCCATGATTCCTGAGGTGTCAGTGTTCCCCACCAGGCCTGTGGCCCTGCAGGCCCTTGGCTGTGTCTCAGCCCTCGTCGGATCCAACCTCTAAAGCCACAACAGCCTTGTGCCAACACCTCCCTCACCGCGATGGCCTCGGAGCGGTTCCTCTCTGCGCCTTGGAGCTGCTCCATGACACCTGAGGCACCTGCAGGCCTTGCACGGCTGTGAGTGAGGGAGCAGGGCGTTGCGCGGCTAAGGGGGTGCCAGGGGTGGGTTTGGCGGCGCGATGGCCGCTCTGGGGGTGTGTCCCGGGCGGTGTCTGTGGGGACAGGAGCCGTGCGGAGGCAGCCATGGGGCAGCAGAGCCCCCTCAGGGCCCGGCCCCTCCCGGGCCCCTCAGAGCGGCAGCGCCGCGGGGACTTTTGTCTGGCCTCAGGTGCGGTTCAGCCAATCACAGCTCGCCAGAGGTGAGCGACAGCTCTTCCGCAAATCACCAACAACAGGTGCCACGGCCCACAGCCAATCACCGCAGAGCAGGCATAGTGCTTCACCAATGGGCTCTTAGCGCTGAGGCAAGGCACCTCGGAATGGGCAGGGAGGTGGGGCAAACGGGAGAGTGGCAGGGCGCTGTCCAATAAGAGCTCGCGACTGCGTTTGAACGGCCCAATGAGAAGACGGGAGGTGGGCAAGGCTTGCGGTGTGTATAAAAGATGCGGCGGAGCGGGCGGCGGCCGCAGTTGTCAGCGGTAGCGGCAGGGGTGGGTGGCAGGAGTAGCGGTGTCCCCGGGACCGTCACTGTACAGAGCCCTTCCCTTGCTCCGGCCCCTCCGCCATGACCACCACGGCCACGTTCTCGGGCATGGACCCCAATGGCAGGAACAGCTCCAGGTCTGCGGGGGGCTCGAGGGCCGCTGGGACGCAGAGGGCGGTGGGTCTGCGGCTCCCGGCGAAGGCATGTCCGGAGCGGCTGCGGAGCGGTGCTGGGGCGCGGTGCTGGGGCGGGGGCTCGGGCCGGGCCGGGGCTGTGGCTGTGCGGTTCCTCCCGGGCGGCTTGGCCGGAGGCGGGGGCGGCCGCGCCCACCCTGTTGGTGTGCGGGTGCATCCCGGGGCCGCGCCGTGCCCGGGGGAGGGAGGTGCCGGAGCTGCCGAGGCCCGCCCGGGGCGCTCGGTGCGGCCCCGCCGCCGAACAAAGAAGGGAGGCGACTCCCCGCCTCACCACGCAGCCACGGCGCGGGGGCGGGGGGCACCGCGCCCCTCCGCCCGCCTGCCTTCCCTCACCGCCGCGGCCCCTCGGCCCCGCGGAGCCGCCGCGGGCTGGGTGGGGCCGGGCGGGCTCCATTGTCTGTGCCGTCCGGCCCTGCCCGCCCCGCGCCGCTCTGCCCGAGGGGCCCGTTCGGCTGCCGCTGCTCGGGGCCGGCTCGCCCGGTCCTGGGGGCGCGGGGGCCTGGGGCCGCGGGGGCGACCCGGGGCTGGAAGGGGCGGGGAGGGAGCGGAGCCTGTCTGGAAACAAAGAAAACTTGGCAGGTTGGTCTGGAGGAGATGCACAGCGCTAGGTCGGGCACCCGCGGTCTCAGGAATCACAGCTGGAGAGGATCCTATCGTTTTCCACGCTATCGTGGCTTTTTTCAGTAAGGTTTTGGCCTGACAAAGCGGATGCTTCTTGTTCCCTTTTGGCTTTCCAGGGTGCTTTTTAAAGGGAAAAAAAAATCTTTACAAGGCTTTTTCCCAGACCTTTAGCAGAGCTCTTCCTGGAGCTGTGGGTGGATTTTCGGTGGACATCACTGGGTATCAGGTGGAATTTTAACAGCATTTCATTGCTTGAAGTGTTAAACATGGCTTTCATAAAGCAGGTTACAGCATTTCGAGGCGGTGAGAGGCTTCTAATCTGTCAGCCTTTACCTGAGGTTGGTGAAAGGGATTATTCTTTTTTAACGGTTTGAATGATGGATTTTTTTTCCCCCTTTAGTTCTGTATTCTCTTAATGTCATTAAGTCTGTCAGTGAAAACTGTTGTGCCCTTAACAGAGTACTGGTTTCACTGCTGTGCTAAAAAGAGGAGATCTAAGGTTTGGGAACAAGCCCTGCTTTGAACAGACTGTTCTTCAGATTAGTAACTGCAACAAGTATAACTACAAAAATAAACCTTCTATACGTTTCCTCAGAGGCAAAAAGATAAAGGAGTGATTAAAGACCACTGCATGACATCTTGATTCAGAAAGGAGACAAAACAAGTCATAATAAAACATACTCTCCAGTCTGCTGGAATCCTGCCATTAGCAGCTGAGCATTCTTAGAATTTTGTTAGGAACAGTATTCTTCTGGTTATGTAACAGTAAATATCCATGTTGCACACCTTTAGGAATTTCCCTTGCCGTTGGGGTGTTTGTGCTCTGTAGGCTGGAGAAGCATTTTTGTGTTGCAGCTGGAATGGAACAGGCACAAATTCTCCCAAGATACGAGTTGTACAATTGGACACATTCTTTGTGTTGAATTCCCAGGTTTGGAGCATTAACAAGCTGGGTACTGTTTCCTGTTCTAACTTTGATTTATTAAATTATTTGTTAAGAAGAAGTGTGCACCATCCTTAGTTTGTCCTGGTGTTCATTTTGGGGCACTGGAGGTCTTGAAAGCCAAGGAAGCCCCAGGTTCTGTTGGTGTCCTCACACCTCTCACACACAGTTCTGTTCTCCTGGCTTTTGTCTACCTTCTCCAGCTAACACAAGATCTCCTGCTTATGAAAATAAGATCAGGAGCAGTTTACATTTCAAGATCTGTTTTGCTGCAGCAAACAAATAATTTTGTTTGGGTTTTGCAGGTTGGAAAGCAGACTGCAATCAAGTTCTTGAAGTACTGAACAGGCTTCTTTTGTGTCTAAGAGCAGATTGTTAGATGTAGGTTACATATCTGGTGCTTTGTACACCTGTCTCTCCTAATAATAGTCAACTCCAGGCTGTTTAATTTCAGCTTTTACTTCTAGACTTCTTTTACTTCTGCAGCATGCTGCAGACTTGAGGGTTTTTTTCCTGAGGAAACAAATCTAAATAAAGGCTACAGCCCCCAGCCATCAGTGGTGCAACCAGTCCTTTGGCTCAAACTTCAGTCTTTGCTGTGCAGCCAGTTTGAAGAAGAAAAATTAACCTTCTCAGGGTACTCTTAAAGAAGCTGGAACTTGACATGCCCATATAGTTATTTTTAATTTTTATTTGGCTCAGACTGGTGGGAGCAGCCCTTGGTGTGATACTAGATGGAACAAGGGCACAAGTAGAGCACGAGAGCATTTTATTTTTGTAAGTGCCACTGAAGAGCAGTGGAGATACAGTGCCAGGATGGAATTCTGGCAGGAGCTTACCTGGATAGTTGCAGTGAGGTGCTGGGAGTGCAGCTGGGGCTGGCACAGGGGGTGAAGCTGCCTCTCTCCACAGAGTGCTGCGTCCTCCCGGCGGTGGCTCCAACTTCTCCTTGGGCTTTGATGAGCCTGCAGAACAGCCCGTGAGGAGGAACAAAATGGCATCCAGCATCTTTGGAACTCCTGAGGAGAACCCACCTTCCTGGGCTAAAGCATCAGGTAAGGCTGTAGTGCTTTGTTTCCATGTCTGCTTACAGGCCTTGATTATTTTGTGGCTTAGCCTGATGCTGCTGGTGGCTGTGTGGGAACCAGAGTTCCCTTCCTACTTGGTACTTTTGGATTATAAATTATGTCTACTTGCAGAGAATTGTTTATTTCTCATTAATTTCTTCCAGAAGGGTTTGTTTTATGCAAGTATTTGGCATGTTGCAAGCAGAGAATTGTATTTTGGATGCAGTTTCTCCAAGTTAAGTCACACAAGTGGACTTGTGTCTTACTGTTTGGTGTAGCACTGATTTGTCTTGATTATTCAGAGGAAGTTTAGCCTCATGTTCTCACAGCTGGGTGTAAGCTTCCCTTTCTGCAGAGCACTGCCAGTATAGGTGGCCTTGGACCCCAAACTCCATCTATTTAAATGACACCCTCACTGCATGGGGTGCTGCTGTAAGACAATAATTTGTGAGGTATTATCTAAAGGACCAGGACTTTTTAGAATGGTAAAGCTCTAATTCCAAAGAAAAACCTCTCCCAAAGTACCCAAACCTGTGACTATTTATGATTTGCTTTCACATTAAGTTTATCTTGCAACCTGATTAGACTCAATCTCTGCTTGTAGGGGCTAAGCCAGGTGAAACCAGAGACAGCTGTGAATCCTCTGGACCACAAAGAACAAACTCAACTGAGGCAAACTGTGGAGACTTTGTAGATCCCAAGGTCAGTACTTCACTACAAAGAGCCTGATAATGGACAATTCACACTCTGTGTGGGATTAATTTATCAAGGATGTTCACACAGTTGGAAGCATTGTAGGATTTGAATCCTTTCTGTCAGTTTTGTTTTTTTTGTGAAGGTTTCCCTTTCCATCTGATACTCTTCCAGTATGCTGAGGAAGGAAGGGCTGGATTTTTCACAAGGACCACTTT
The DNA here is from genome assembly GCA_013396995.1 of Dicaeum eximium. NCBI lineage: Eukaryota > Metazoa > Chordata > Aves > Passeriformes > Dicaeidae > Dicaeum > Dicaeum eximium. The sequence goes on from VWZP01000515.1 coordinate 17,546, forward strand.
GTAGAGCTCTTAACCTGTCTCATTGCTGAGACAGTAATGAAGTGATGTCAAATCTGATTTCAGCTCTGTGTGTGATTGTGGGTTTAAACATCTCACAAACAGTAGTTACTAACAGCAGACTCTGTGTGGGTCTGACAACTAACTTGGTTTCACATCCCAGCAAATTCTTACCTCAGTAATATCAGGGCTTGTTTTGTTTCAATAATACCATTGGGTGTGTTATTTTCTATATAAACTCTTTACCAAGTAGCAACATGGAGCATGATTTATAGTGTTAATGGTGTTAAGTAAAATTTGCTAGGTGTTACATTTAATGGGAAAACCAGGGTTCTTTTAAAACACAGTGAATTCAGTAGAAAAACAGTAATTCATCTGAACTTAGATCCCTAGGAATGTATGTTAAATCTGTGAAAGTTGATAAACATGATGCCACTGAGGAGCCTTGGCTGCTGCTGGGAGACTCCCTATCTTCTTGTCAAGCTGCAGCCTGCAAACAAATTCAGCATGTAAAGAATGTTTAACTGTTTAGTTAAGTTACACTGTAGTGAAGGAAACTTCATCAGGAAAGAAAAGCTGATCTGTGTTTCACTAATGAAGTTAAATACCCTGGAAAGAACAAATGCTCTTGGCCTTGCCAACAGATAAATGCAGAGTTGCTCAGTGGAAAGCAGAGGATGCTCAGCCCTTGCTTGTTGCTGTCAGTCTAATTTTTTTGTCCTTCCTGCTGGGCAGGGGGAATATTATGGATCCTGTCAGTGCTGCTTGATGTGGGATGCTCTGTACACTACTCTGTACAATAAAGTGTTCTTGCCCACCTCTGTCCTTCACTGTGGGAATAACAAATGTACAGTGTGTCAGCAGGATTACTCCAATATCTGTTCCAGCTTCTAGAAGTATGTTAGGCAAATAAAGAACTGGTTAAATTACAAGTCAGTCTGTAAGAAATGGTGCTTACAAACCCATTATTTCAGTCTGCAGAATTATGAGTACAAAACCCACTGTGCCACTCCGGGTTCTGTCCCTCAGAGCCTGTTGGGATCTGTCCCTCAGAGCCTGTTGCTGCTCTCAAAGTGCCTCCCTGAGCCTGTGGCTCAGAATATGATGCCACATGGAGCAGTCTGTCCAGTCACCATGGTCATACTATGGAGGGAGTATCCACTCCACAGAATAGGAAAATGCTCTGTGAAATATGAGATGTAACATGTTCCTTTCCTCTCTCTTTTCTAGGGAGGAGATGTTGGTGGTGACATTTTTGGTGAGTAACTTCCTTGGACTCCTCTAGTAAAAGCCTGTTGCAGGTGGCTTTGCAGTACAAGAGGATGTAGAATATGTAAATGGTCATTTATTAGGAGAGAGGCAGCCTGGGGTTGTCCCTGGAACCCGTCATATCAACAAAGTGACCAACTGCTTCAGTGGAGTGTGGGCATGGAGGGAAATGGTGGAGTGCTGTTGCTCATCAGGGTAAAAAGGAGAACTGCCCTGTTGGTTTATTTTGCTAGCAGCTGTTGGTGTCAAGATCTGTCTAAGTACTGGAAGGTAGGTGGAGACTGCTGCAAAGAGTCCAGTGATTGCAAGGCCACGTTGCTGTTAGAGTTGCTTATAATTAAATAGGACAGTCAACATAATTGATTTTAGTGTAGCACTTTCCTTCTTTCCCATTGTCTTCTCATACAGCAAAATCTACATTCACAGGAAGGCTCAAACCCAGCTACTGCTTCTGCAAGTGTCTGTATTAACCAGCTCTTGACTTCCTGTGGCTTTTTAAATGCTGATTTTTGCCAAGGAAGTTGATCTGCATACTGCAAATCTCCTGTAAACAGGCATTTCCCCTTCAAGTGCTTTTTCTAGCTCTGAGGCTGGAAATGCCTCCTTTGCAAGAGTCACTTTAGGAATACCTGACTTCCTGAAGACAGGAATGTGTGTGTTGACTGCTGCTTTCCAAGTGCTACTTTCAACACCTAGGAGTGGTGGGACATCCGTGAGGCCATTAGCACCTCCATGTCCTGAAAAGACTTTTGCTGGGAGGGAGGAGAGCTTTTCTAGAACATTTCCACTACCTCTGAGTGGTATCTGTGCCTAAAATAAGTGTTGCCTCACTAGGAGGCTGCTTCTAATCCAACTGTAGAGGCTCTAGGATTTCTTTCCCATGTCTGTCTGATCTTAATTAGCACTCTAGGCATCTAGTGTTTATGCCTTGAGTAGGAGGATGTGGTTTGCTAATAGAAGAAAACTGCTCTAAGGGCTCTGCTGCTTTTCCCAGTGCTTGTTTAAACCAGCTCCCCACAGGGCAAAGGAGATCCCACAAACAGCAGGGAGGTGAGAATGGCTGAGATGCCAGGAAGCAGAAATAGGGCTGCCTGGGATCAGGACAGCTAGTTGAAATTTGGAGTGCAAAGTGGTATTCCTGACTTTTTTTAAAAGTTCACATTTTCACTGATGTTCTATTTGTCTGTTGGTTTGTTTCTGGCAAGTGACAGTGAAGGAAGTTCTTATCAAGGGTCAGGTGAATCTATGCTGGGAGGTGGTTAAAAAACAAGTGTTATGGAAGGTAACTGGGATTGTTTCTTCTTGTGGCCAAGATGAAAAAAAAATGGCATAAGAATGTTAAACTTTCACTGATGGTACTTAGGAAAGAGTAGAAATTAATGCCTCCTGGAAATTGTGTCTGTGCCAGATACCTGCACATCTTTATGGATTGTTAAATGAATTCCTACCATTGATTGCTCTGGGTGTTGTAGCTCAGTGGAGCCCAGTCTCACTGATCTGGCTGCCCCTCCTTCCCTGGATTTTCCTGCTGTGGGATAGCAGACCTAGGCTGCTGAACATCCCACTGGCACACCTGTGACTTTGTACTGGCCTTGTAGGCCTGTCTCTGGGGTTAGGAAAGGAACAATGAACACACCTCCAACAAAAGCTGTCTGCTGACAAGTCCACAGGACAACCAGATTCTTAATAGGTTTCTGTAATTAAAAAATTTTTATTCTTTTGAGCCTGGAAATTATTTTCTGTATGTAACTGATTATAAAACCCCAAGTATGTGTCAGGTGGGATGTGTGTATTTATTACTCAAGCCTGTCTAGGGTAAAAAACCATTTATTTTGCAGCAGGGCTCTTGTTTCCTCTTTGGGAGCTGTAGTTCCTTTCTGGGCATCAGAGTTCCCAGGGGCTTGCAGTGCACTCAGCAGGGAGTTGTTTCAGGGATTAGACCCTTTCTGAGAAGGGAAGAGCTTTAATACTTTATCTGATCCTGTTGGTTTTACCACTTCACTCATCAGGTTGGCAAACTTACCTTGATTATGTGGGAAGTGCTAACGTTTATCAGCTACACAAGGAGCTACAGAAACTTCCCCCAAAGCCTCCTGTGCTGGGAATTCTTGTTTGTTTTGTGATTCAGGGGCAGTGTGAGCTGAATGAATGTGAGCAGCTAAGGAGAGTTAGACAGTGCCCAATTGAGTGTCAGCAGTGCCTGACTCTGCAGGACCCACAGAAGGTGGAGCCTGGATCCTGCACAGTGCTGGGACTGTCCCCAGGCAGGGACATTCAGCACTTGCTGAGTCAGCAGACAGTGGGACACAGCAGCAACAGGAGCTCCAGGCTTAAAATGTGGTGTTAACCCAGCACAGTTGAAACAAACAGTTAATGAGCACAGCAGAGAATCTCTAGTAGAGATTATTCCTGATTGCATGGGGACTGTGCTCAGATGCTGGAGTTCTTTGAGATGATTATAAGCCTAGATATAGGGGGGGTTCAGTGGACACAAGTTGGGTTTTAGTGTTTCTGATAACATTTTGCATTGAAAAAAATAAACTGAGTTGACACAGGACGTGGGGAAAGCTGCTGCTGGGGGTAGGAAGAATAGGAGGCAAAGGGTAGGACTTAGTAATACCTTTCAGGTTGGAAAACTTATGCTGGAGTTGGTTTTATTCAGTAGCTTGGTCTGTGACCTGTAAAAGGTAATGAACAGTGAAGTCTCCAGTTTTGTTGGTGATATTACCTCTTTCAAGTAGTCAAATTGTGCTGATGGTGGGAAAAATCTGACTGCCAGAAGGACTCAGCTAAATGAGGCAGGCAGGTATAAAGGATAATCCCTGCATAAGCAAGTGTAAAGTAATGAATCTAGGCAGGGGAAAACCCCCCAAGAACTAAACCATGGCAGCCTTGTGTTCAGCTCTGTGCTGTGCTGCTCCCAGGATATGCCTTGAGTCCTTCCCCTTGAAATTCTTTGAGGTGTTTGCAGGTGCCAGCAAAATACTGAATGTCATCAGGGAGAGGATGGAAAATTACATCCTTTTTTTCTGTAAACAATGGTAATACCCCCATATCTTGTATTGTGTACAGTCTTTGACACATGAAGAGCAGGGGGTTGTAGTGGGGGTCACAGGGAAGGTGAAGGGGAAGTTGAAGGGGTGCAGTGGCTGCTCTGTGAGGGGAGATTGGAAATAGTTATGCCTGTTCAGTTTGAAGAGAAGGCTGGGGGAGGGAATTTGATCAAGATCTACTAAATCATGGAGCTTAAGCTGAATGTGCAACAGTTCTCTGAATTCTCCCAACCCAGAAATAGTGATCATGAGGGGAAACAAAGGGGTCTGTTGAAAACAGGTGAGGTTCATCTTCACCCCCAATATCAGGGCCTGCTTGGTGCTGATTTGGGCCTTTGGCTCAGAACTGGTCATGCTGATCTGTAAAAATCTGAGATGCTGATCTACTTGCTGTGCTCAATTGTCAACAATGCATATACATTAAATTGTTTGCTCCAGTATCTAAAGTGCTTCCTGTGAAGAATTCCTTGTGTGCCCTGTCTTCACTTGTGGTTTGCTCAAAAAGATTTAAAATAAACTATCATGTGCTCCCAGGGAATGTACAATCAAAGCCTCCCCATGCATGGCTGTTCCCCTGGTGTGTCCTGTGTGAAGCCTCAGAAGTGTGTCAGATTCCTTTTCCTCCAGTTGGGAAATTTGGGATGCAGTTTGAGTGCTGGTGACTCCCAGCACCCGCTCAGACCTGAGTGACAATGCCACAGTCACAATGCTGACTGGTGATATGTAGAAGACTTAAGCCTTAAGCTGCTTGTCATTAAAAAAAAATTAATTGCTGCTGTCCCCTAATAGCAGCTGGCTGAATGTGGCTCTTGCTGAAGGCCTGACACTGAGCTGTAAGGCCTCAGATTTGATCTGAGAAACACTTCTGAGGGCTGAGTGTGCCCTGCCAGTGGGTGACAACATTGTACCCCTGGACAAAACCCACAGGAGCTGAGCTGCTGTCTGAGCCAGCCGAGCATCTGGCTCTCATCATCCACATCAAACACTTTATAAGCTTCTTTTCTTCTAGAAAACACTGAGGCTGATGCAGAAGCTGCCCCAGGTCAGAGTGAGGAAAAGTCCCTGCCTGCTGCACCTGTTCCTAGCCCAGTAGCACCAGCACCTGCACCCTCCAGGAGAAATCCACCCGGTGGCAAGTCCAGCCTAGTGCTCGGTTAAATCTTTCCCTTCCTGACTGTTTTGAACTTGTGTCTGTTTTCTTTCCCCCATGCTTGTGAACTGCACAACTTGAGCCTGACTGTACATCTCAAATTTCTTTCATTAAAAAGAAGCACTTTATGTACTCCATCTTTTTTTGAAATCAAGGGGTTTTTTTCCACTTCTGTCCTGTGTTTCCCCCAGATCAACTGGAAGTGACATGAGTGTTTTCTAGTGATAGACTTGAGGGAAAGCTTTATGAAGTATTGTAATGTAATTCAAAGGAGAGTAGCTTGGTTCTAAGTGTGCTTAGAGGGTTTTTGTACTGAGATTTTTTTTTTTTTAGAACCCCTTAGCTTTACAAGGGTTAACCAGGCCAGCAAACAATCAGCAAGAGCAGTCCCTTCCTCCACATGTGGGATTTAAGTATCTAAAAGGCTTCATTGACTGCATATGGTAAATGCCTTGAGCCCTGCTGTGCCATATAAATCATTAAGTGGTTAATGTACACCGTGCTGCCTTTTAAAACAAAATAAATCTTGATACTGGACTACTATGACACAGGGTCTGTGCCAAATAGAGGGCTGATGACCAGAGCCACCTGGCCTAGTGCTGGGAAGGGGCTGATTCAGACTTTATTCAGTAAATGTGGAATGGATCATATAAATAAGAATTATAGGGCATTTTTTTTTACAACTGACTCAATGCTGTGCATGATCATGCTGGTGCTTGACCATGAGGTGAAAATCTCATCCTTTAAAGTGTGTGTTGTAATTTCACAAAGCTGGATTGTTGCTTAAAAGTAAATAATATAGAAATTTTGAAGCAGTGTTTCCTGTGTGGGTTTTATTTCACGGGTTTGGTTTTGCTTTGTTCTCAGTTGTCCTTGTCTCAGCCAACCTTCCATGCTCTAACAGAGGGCTTGAGGTCACTACCATGTGCCAGCTTCCCCTGAAGAGAGAATCTGACTTACCTCTTCATTTTTGTCTTTTAGATCAGAGAACTGGGGAATATGGCTTGATATGTATAATATGGTTTATCCAAAATACTGTTTTGTCTCAAGAAAACTTTATGAGAAAAGTTTATTTTTCTCATCAAAAAGAAAAAAAAAAGGAGGACCCTGAAAAGGGAGGGGGTGGAATTGAGACCAATCCCTGAAGTTCTCTGCTGTCCTGGAAGGGCTCTTCTGCTCAATAAGCCACAGCAGAGGACCTGTATGGAGCTGCTGTGTCTGCTGGTGCCTTTTCCACCCTTCTCCAGGAAGAACCAGTGCCTGAAAGTGCCCTGGCTTTCCAGATCACTGCTGGAGAAGCCCTGTGGGGGTGCTGAACCTACCAAACTGGCTTTGCTCTGATGGCTCCTCCTGTACCCCATCCAGGGGGTTCTGATACCCACATGCCCTGCACCGACTGCACAGAGAGCACGGGGAATAACCCATAAATTAATCCTTCCTTTGCCAGCCCCGTGCCCAGGGCATCTTGTTAATGCTCCTTGATGGCTGCTTGAGGCTCCACTGTGCTTCTTGCTGCTTGGGCAGGGCCCTGGCAGCTGCATCCCGGCCACTGAGGGGGCGGGGGTGGCTTCTGTGGGCTTCTGCTCTATTCCTGCTGCAGTCCAGTTCCCACGGGGGGCTGCCCTCAGGTGTGTGCTGGGAGTGGCGAGTGGGGCTCTGGGATCGGGATGGGCAGCGCGGCTGGCCCGGACATGGACGGGGTGTTGGCCGCGGGAATTCTGTGCTGTATTAATTCTGTGCTGTATTAATTCCCTGCTGCGGGAATTCTGTGCCGCAGGAATTCCGTGCTGTATTAATTCCATGCTGCAGGAATTCCGTGCTGTATTAATTTAGTGCTGCAGGAATTCCGTGCTGTATTAATTCCGTGCTGCAGGAATTCCGTGCCGCTTTCCGGCGGAGCGCAGGGGCTACTTGGTGCGGGAGCGGTACCGCAGCCTGCGGGAGGAGCCGGCTGTGAGTGTGGCTGCGGGGCCAGCACACCCCGAGTGTGGCTGTGGGACCAACACACCCCGAGTGTGGCTGTGGGACCAACACACCCTCCCCACCCCCCTGGGAACCCTCAGTGTGGGACCAGTGGTTTTTAAAAACCCCTTAAGTTACCTGCGGGTTTTTTTGTCCGTGTATCTCTAGATGGGATTGGTTTAAGGACAACTCACTTAAACACTACGTCATGTTTGTTTATGTGAGATAATAACCAAATTTGTGCCTATTCACTATATTTATTCACTATATTTACAGGTTTCTGCTTCCAGGAGCNGCTTTACAAGGGTTAACCAGGCCAGCAAACAATCAGCAAGAGCAGTCCCTTCCTCCACATGTGGGATTTAAGTATCTAAAAGGCTTCATTGACTGCATATGGTAAATGCCTTGAGCCCTGCTGTGCCATATAAATCATTAAGTGGTTAATGTACACCGTGCTGCCTTTTAAAACAAAATAAATCTTGATACTGGACTACTATGACACAGGGTCTGTGCCAAATAGAGGGCTGATGACCAGAGCCACCTGGCCTAGTGCTGGGAAGGGGCTGATTCAGACTTTATTCAGTAAATGTGGAATGGATCATATAAATAAGAATTATAGGGCATTTTTTTTTACAACTGACTCAATGCTGTGCATGATCATGCTGGTGCTTGACCATGAGGTGAAAATCTCATCCTTTAAAGTGTGTGTTGTAATTTCACAAAGCTGGATTGTTGCTTAAAAGTAAATAATATAGAAATTTTGAAGCAGTGTTTCCTGTGTGGGTTTTATTTCACGGGTTTGGTTTTGCTTTGTTCTCAGTTGTCCTTGTCTCAGCCAACCTTCCATGCTCTAACAGAGGGCTTGAGGTCACTACCATGTGCCAGCTTCCCCTGAAGAGAGAATCTGACTTACCTCTTCATTTTTGTCTTTTAGATCAGAGAACTGGGGAATATGGCTTGATATGTATAATATGGTTTATCCAAAATACTGTTTTGTCTCAAGAAAACTTTATGAGAAAAGTTTATTTTTCTCATCAAAAAGAAAAAAAAAAGGAGGACCCTGAAAAGGGAGGGGGTGGAATTGAGACCAATCCCTGAAGTTCTCTGCTGTCCTGGAAGGGCTCTTCTGCTCAATAAGCCACAGCAGAGGAACTGTATGGAGCTGCTGTGTCTGCTGGTGCCTTTTCCACCCTTCTCCAGGAAGAACCAGTGCCTGAAAGTGCCCTGGCTTTCCAGATCACTGCTGGAGAAGCCCCGCGGGGGTGCTGAACCTACCAAACTGGCTTTGCTCTGATGGCTCCTCCTGTACCCCATCCAGGGGGTTCTGATACCCACATGCCCTGCACCGACTGCACAGAGAGCACGGGGAATAACCCATAAATTAATCCTTCCTTTGCCAGCCCCGTGCCCAGGGCATCTTGTTAATGCTCCTTGATGGCTGCTTGAGGCTCCACTGTGCTTCTTGCTGCTCGGGCAGGGCCCTGGCAGCTGCATCCCGGCCACTGAGGGGGCGGGGGTGGCTTCTGTGGGCTTCTGCTCTATTCCTGCTGCAGTCCAGTTCCCACGGGGGGCTGCCCTCAGGTGTGTGCTGGGAGTGGCGAGTGGGGCTCTGGGATCGGGATGGGCAGCGCGGCTGGCCCGGACATGGACGGGGTGTTGGCCGCGGGAATTCTGTGCTGTATTAATTCTGTGCTGTATTAATTCCCTGCTGCGGGAATTCTGTGCCGCAGGAATTCCGTGCTGTATTAATTCCATGCTGCAGGAATTCCGTGCTGTATTAATTTAGTGCTGCAGGAATTCCGTGCTGTATTAATTCCGTGCTGCAGGAATTCCGTGCCGCTTTCCGGCGGAGCGCAGGGGCTACTTGGTGCGGGAGCGGTACCGCAGCCTGCGGGAGGAGCCGGCTGTGAGTGTGGCTGCGGGGCCAGCACACCCCGAGTGTGGCTGTGGGACCAACACACCCCGAGTGTGGCTGTGGGACCAACACACCCTCCCCACCCCCCTGGGAACCCTCAGTGTGGGACCAGTGGTTTTTAAAAACCCCTTAAGTTACCTGCGGGTTTTTTTGTCCGTGTATCTCTAGATGGGATTGGTTTAAGGACAACTCACTTAAACACTACGTCATGTTTGTTTATGTGAGATAATAACCAAATTTGTGCCTATTCACTATATTTATTCACTATATTTACAGGTTTCTGCTTCCAGGAGCTTTTGACCGTCAATAGTCATTGATCAGAGCTCTGGCAGTTTGGAGCCTGTGGAAGTGCTGACTGCATTCATACTCCTGTCTATCAGCCACTGGTAGGAGCCTGTATTTCTCTACAGGACAGAAGGGAAATTAAATTGTCATTTCTTAGCAGTAAAAAACCCCCAGGCTCAGCACATTATCTTAAAATGAGCAATAAACTTCTAGGGAAGGTGTTCAGCACAGCCTGGATCAACATCTGTTCTGTTTCCTTACAGAGTCCTCGACTGTCCTGTGGTGACCAGAAGGATGGGTGAAGTCTGGATTTACAGTATTTGTAAATTTGCCTTGCAGACCTCTCTGTTACTCATCCAGCCATTAGCAAACACTAAAAATGGCAGCAGTTTGCATGGACAGAGGGTGTTCCACCAGCTTTCTCTCTCTGTTCCTGGTCTCTTACCTGGCCTGCACTTGGCTTGTCAGGGTATGCAGAAGGAATATGGATACAGGATTTCATTCTGAACAAACCCAGATAGAACATACATAGTTCTTGTGCTGCTGTGGAGCCATGTGAGCATGTGCAGAGTGCTCACGGAGCTTTCAGTCAGTTATTGTTCTTGTAAGCAACAGCAAGAACATGAGTAAGTAAAGAAGAAGATGGTTCAGTGAATGGTTTGATGGCAGAATTCCCACATACACATCCCTCTGTAAAGGGCTGGCTATCCTGGAAGAAGTCACTGATCAGTACACAAATTAAGGCTGCATGAAACACAAAATTAGGGATTCTGTGAATCCAGACTTCACCCTTCCTTCTGGTCACCACAGGACAGTCGAGGACTCTAAGGAAACTGCTGATCCAGGCAGTGCTGAACACTTAGAGAAGTTCATCACTCATTTTAAGATCCTGTACTGGGCCTGGGAGTTTTTTACTGCTAAGAAATGACAATTCACATTCATTCCACTCCTGTTCCATAGTGAGGTAAAGGCTCCTGCATCAGAGTGAGGGGCAGGAGTGCTGGATCCAGTCAGCATTTCCACAGGCTCAAACTGCCAGAGTTCTGATCGATGACTGTTAATGGTCAAAAGTTCCTGGAAGCAGAAACCTGTAAATACAGTCAGTAGACAGAAATTTGGCTATTATATTGCATAAACAAACATTTTTTGTTTAAATGAGTATTCCTTAAACGAATCCCATGGACAAAAAAAAAATGTTGCAGGTAATTCAAGGGGTCATGACTTTTTTCTGTTTTGAAAGGTCTACAATCTGATCCACCAGAAAATTGCCCTTTGTTCTATTTCTGGAATCCTCATTCCCTAATTTGGTTCATGCTCATCTAGTTCCTCCCCAGACCTTAGGTGTGGCAATGAAATAAGCAGATAACTGGTTTGGATCCCACGCATACCAGCAGTGGCAGAAAGCTTTTATCATGTTGTTCTAGCCTTACTTCCTAAGGAAATAAGCTTTATGGAGCTGTGCTGTGTCTGTCTCCTTCAGTAATCTCTGGAGCTTTGGCTGATTTAGGTATGTTTGGCAGAACAATGAAGTTATACCTTTAAAGATAGGAGGCTCCTTTGGGTTTTATGTAAATGCCTTATATTAGTTTAAAAACAGAGTCCTTGTTTGTTCTGCTATGGCTCTATAGAGTGTCTGTGGGACAGGAGAATCCCTCTGGGAAGTCTCTCCTTGGCTCCAGCTGCAGGGAAAGCTTTGGCAGGAACCAGCAGCTCACATAGGGCAGTTTGTGGGGCCATGTGTCCATGCAGGGAAACTGAACCTGCAGTTTGTCATTGCTGAAAGGAGGGGTCAGCTGGACACCAGGGGTCAGCTGGACACCAGGCTCTTTGTGGCAGGTGTTGGCTGTGTCTGTCCATGAACTTTCAGGGTGTGGGATATTCCTGTGGCAGGGCCTGGGAAGTGCTGTGGTGATGATTTATGCATCACTTCTTCCTAAGTGGTGTTCATGCTTAGTTGGCACTGAGCAGCTGATCCTTGAAACTTGAGCCAGTACTTAGTTTTTGTTTCTGTTTTGATTGCAAGTTGATCATTAATTTCACACTGTAAATCCATTTTATTTAGAAGGATTTCTAATCCATTTTATTTTGTTGAAGATTTTTTTCACTGCACTTGCCTACCTGCCCTCCTGTGTCTGTGGCCATTTTGTTGGTGGGGATTTATCCCCATGTTTCCTGGCCCCAGGCAGTTTCAAGAAAAGGATTCAACATCCCTATCAGTGGTAAAAATTTCTAGAGTTATTTTTAAGTCCTGCAAATGGGAAAGCATAGGGGCAGATGAAGTCCCTCCTGTTTTGTATCCAAATTGTTATCTTACTAATGGAAGTTAAAAGGAAGTGTTCAGCATTAGTGGCATGAACATGAGGAAATAAAATGTTTTTACTTTCTTTTTCTAGTCACTTTTTTATGAGAGGAAATGGCTTTTGGTTCCAAGAGTCATCAAATCAAGTTTCTTTCTCCGACAAAGCCAGACTTTCTTGTGATGTGGTGGAAACTTGCCATTTTCTGGTGTCTTGCTGTAGGATAAAAGAGCTTTCAGACACAAGCCCCAAGTCTGTAGTTAAATCTCCTCAGGAAGAGCTCCAGGGAATTGTTACTGGGATCAGGGAGGCTTTGCATGGAAACAGATCCAGGCAGATCTGATTGCCACGTCTGAGCCTAGACAGGCTCCTTAACCTCTTCTGATCTGCCTGTGAGATCAGGCAGTGCTTCCAACTGTTCATTTATGAGTATTTGTAGGTGCTGATAACTGAGTGATCTTCAGGATCTGGGAGTCTGGTTTAATGCTGACTCTTCCTCACTGCTACTTAATTGAAATGAGTTTTTGTTGATGTTCCACTGGTAACAGAGAGCAAGGAGACCTTCAGCTGGAGTCTAAAGAGCTGGACTCTTCTAAGCAAAGGCTGCAGCCTGCCCTCCAAGAATACTAAACAGGAATTAAGTTTTCCAAACTGTTCAGTGGCATTGAGAATGTATGACTTGGATGCTTGTGGAAGAATTCTGCTCTGACACCTCTGAAGTTCACTATGTGAACCCAAGGAAGTTAAGATTCATGTGTCTCAGGGTAAAGAGATGTTGGAAGCTTAACCTCTTTGTCTGAAGGTGAAACTTAGGCCTGGAAGGGGCCTCAGCCCTCAGTGCTGCTGTGGGTCCTTTGCCATGATGGGACGTGGGGTAAGTGAAGGGAAAACCCATCAGTGAAACAATTATTTAACACAGGCCACTGAATAGTCTCCAGGGAGCAATTTTTAAAATTAACCAACCAGAGCTGGAGTCAAACCAGGAAATTTCCTAATAATAAAAGGCATGAAAATGTCTTACCAGTAAATGAAGAAGAAAAAGGACTGGAAGGACAGTCCTACCTGAAAATTCCCCTAGAAATACTGCTCTTCCTTTCAGAGATAAAAGATGCCATTGTACTATTTCATATTAAATACCTTTTTGTCCCATTTTTGGCTACATTAGCCTGGGATAGCATTGCTCCTCCAGAAATTTTGTTTCTTTCCTATTTACACTCACTTTAAAATGATTCTACCTTTAGAGCTAACCTCCTTCACCACTTGTTTATCATTACTTTCCTCTCTGGCTCATGTGGCATGTCAGCTGCCTGTGTGGAAGGTGGGATTACACCGAGAGCAGGTGCAGACACAAAAGGGATAAAGCCCTTAATTGCAGAGCTCAGCCCAGTGCTGAGCCAGGTGAGGGGAGCACTGTCCCACAGCACCCTCAAACCCAGCCCAGATGGAGCTCATGGGGTGCACAGGTCACCTCACAGAGCCAAAAGTTCTTGGGGAAGCAGAGGGATCACCTCTGAACTTCCTGCTGAAGTCCCAGACTCTTTGTAGCAGACTTTGCACCAGCCCCTGACCTCGGGAACAGCTCCACCCAGGCTGGAGCCAAGGCTGCCTGCTCCTTCAACGTTTTAAGTGGGTGATTGAAAATCAAAAAGCACAAAGATATGGAGCTTTTGCAGAGCTCTCACCCTTCCCTCTTGCTGAAGGGATTCCCCCCAGGTGTGGCTGTGCTGGCCTGGCCATTGGCAGGGTCACTTCTGTACCGTTTGCTCTGAAGGAAAAGGAGGCTGATGGGCAGTGCCTGTGTCTCCCCACCCATTCCCAGTGAATTCCTGAGCCCTCAGGTAATCTCAGCCAAATGTGACAGAGGAGGAGCCTCCCATTTGTTCCTTTGTTTTTCACCAGTTGGCTGAAAGACACCTGCTGGGAAGGGGTGGGATGGGAGCTCTGCCTCCCTCACTACCCCAGAGACTCCAGTGGGTTTGGGCTGGTTGTGGGAGCAAAGCCAGGCCAGGGGCAGCTGTGCCTCCTCATGAGCCACCAGAAAGTGATTTCTCCTTCTTGTGTGCCCGAGTTAGACCTTTCCCGACCAGAACCAAAAGGTGAGAAATGTTATAATTCACTCCTGGGGGGAAGCAGCAGGCTGTTACACAGGGGTGACTGGAGGTGCTGTGACAGAGCACAGCCACTGCTCACTGTGGTCTGTCTCCTGCAGGCCAAGGTAGCCAGCGTCTGTGGGTCACCTGGCTTCTTCCTAGACTTGGATCTAATTCCAGGAGACCTGGAAGCTGTGCAGGAGATGCTCCACATGCAGGAGTAAGGACATTTGCACCCTGCAGTCCTTTTCCAGGAGCTAACACGCTTTCCCCTGACTGCTAACAAAGGCTGTTTCTTTTCAGTTCTTCATTTGCATGAGCCCTCTGGAAATATGAGCACTGCATCCTGGAAAAGGTGGGAGATAATTCTTTTTTATTGGGTTTAACACTGCTTTTGCAAGGCCTTGCTGTTTCATACTACCCAAGTTGGAGCTGCTCCTTTCTAAAGACAGTAGCTGCTCCAGCTGCCAGAATTCCCTCAATCCCTATCTGAGGAATAGCTTCCCACACACAGAGCTCAGGACAGGGAATCTCCAAGTGCCACGTGGTGCCAGAATTACTGTGGAGCATGTGAGCCCTGGGCTCTTGGAGCTGGGCTGGGACCAGGTGACAGCAAAGGTGTAAGCAGGTGACAGCAAAGGAACTGCTGTAGTGTAGTGTCGGCCCACAGGGATGGGGTATTCCCAGGAGATTGTACTCTGGAGAACCACCAGCCAACAAAACCTACTTCAGTCTAAATCTGGAGCCTGAGATGTCCCAAAAGAAGTCAGTGCTGTGCTGAGGAGGCTGTAGTCTTGCAATAAATCCTTTTTGCCTGTGGCACGAGAATGGAAGGGGGGAGTTTGGTCACTGGAATGACTTAGATGAATACAACCTGCATGCTCTGGGCAAGCAGCCAGTGCTTCTCACAAACTCAACAGCCAGGGCAGTGCTGAGGGAAGGCTGTCACACAAACAGGTTTAATCAGCATCCTGGGCCGCAGCCAGTCTCCATGTGGGGATTCCTAGACACAGATGAAGGTTTATGGGGAAAGAAATTGCTCTATTAGAGCTGCCCTGACAGGAGAGATGTGCAAACTGAGAGCACAGCAGGATTTTGTCCTATTCCTTGTCTCTGCAGTATAAGTGGGTAGAGAAACACTTGGGACCTGAGTTTGTGGAGCAGATTATTCTGACCCAAGACAAGCCTGTGGTGGCTGTTGACCTGCTGTTTGATGACAAGGACACCATCCAAGGTTTGAACAGCATTTCCATGGCTGGCTGCTGGCTGGGGAGCCACCCCTCAGCTGATTGCAGCTTTTCCCCCCTTCCCACAGGCACAGAACCAAACCAGAGCTGGGAGCACATCCTGTTCACCTGCTGCCACAACAGGCACATCCAGCTGCTGCCAGCTGTGCTCCTGGGCCGATGACTGGAAGGCCATCCTGGAAAGCAAGCACAGGCAGGAGTCCAGAAGGGGATGCTGCACTCTTCCCACTGCCAGGGAGCAACCAGCCCATCCCCTGCCATGCCCAGGAGGCACTGTCATTGCAGGGATCAGCCACAGAATAAATGAGCTGCTCCTCTCAGACACAGTGCTCTGGGTTTCTGGTTTCTTTAACAGACTGCTCTGCACTCAGTTAATCTCTGTAGCATTTTGGATGTTTGCTGTTGGAGAAGAGAAACTATAAACTACAAGCACCTGTGGTTGGACTTCTGTGTTTAACCTCACTCCTATTTGGTTTGTGCTGCCTGGGGGCATAGGGGAGAGAAAGAGGAAGAAGGCTCTCAAACATGAGTAGATCCAGTGTGGGTGTCTGTCAGGAAGCACTGGGCTCAACAGTCAAACCTTTTATGTATTTAGCCCTGGTTATTGGGTTTTCTCTTGCCTCATGGCTGATAATGAAAAGAGACTAGGCTGGCTTCGATTTCTTGGCCCGTGTGCTTGAGTAAGAATGGACACAGGCTGCAAGTGCTGGAGAAAAATATTCATGAACTCACACAGAACTGATTACACGGCATTTAAGTTAATACATTAAGAGAAGCTTTTACAAGACAGCTATTCTCAAGAGCCAGACTGTCATGAGCCCCCCTTTTTTTTATTTCACCTTTCTCACCACTGGTAATGAAAAACAAACTTACCACTTCTTCATTTATAGGGTAGCTATAGCCTGCCCTATAGTGATTCCCTAGATGGCTGCCTGTGCCATGATTAGAGGATGGCATAACTAGTGCCACAGGGATGGAGAGATTGTGAGCTGCCAGGGCAGGGAAATTCCTTTCTCTGCAGGAGGAATAAATTTCTGTGGCATTTCAGTGACTTGACACTTAGCGTCACTTGTCATGTACACTGAAGGGGAGAGGTGTACCACAACTAGCCAGGAACCAGAGTGGATATAATTCTGCCCAATAACCTGAGCAGAACACCCCTCATTGCTGGCAAGGGTTATCTGTGCAAGCTGAGTGCTGAGCTGCACCTGGCAAAGTACTTTCCAATGTGCAACCACGACCTGCTTTATTTTAAATATTTGCAGGCTTAGCTGTGTGCTTGGCCCAGCTGCCATGTTAGTGCTGTTCCATCCTGTTTGTTAACTGAACACCAGCACTGGTGGGACCAACCACCCTCATTAATGCTGCTCTAGACCTGCTGAGCACAAAGCAACAACAGCAGGAGGTTCCCCTCTCCACTCAGTCCTTGGGCAGGGGAATCCCCACTGCCGTGTGCTTGCTGAGGTTCCTGGCCTCCTCCACCTGCGTGGGGCTGCAGTAATCCTGCAGGAAGATGGAGGCCAGGTTGCTGAGGCGCGTGTTGGCCGAGAGCGAGAAGCGCAGCATGCACTCCACGACCGGCAGCGCCGTGGTCTGCGCGCGCGACCGCGGCGTCGTCAGGAACATCAGCGTGGTCACGGCCGACACCACGGTCTCCTCGTTGGAGCTGGACAGGCAGCTGATGATGGGCTCCACTCCGTTGGCCTCCAGGATGTACTCTTTGTTTGTTTTATCCAAGCACAGGTTGCAAAGACCACCTGAAACGGCATGAGAAAAGCGTCTGAGGTGATGCAAATTCACCACTCATCCTGTTTCTAACATCCAGATCTTCTGTACGGATGGAAAATTCTCATGTGTTTTTGATTCCTTCCAACAATTTTCTACCAGCACACTCCTCCTCCTGCATGTCATTAGAGGGCACTGTTACTGCTGCACATTACTGCTTCCACAGAATGATTCCAGGAATGTTCACTCATCCCTAATGGAAGACACTAGCCAGCAGTTTATTGCAGGTGCTATGGAAAGCCAGAAAATGGAGATAACAGAGTTAGTAGCCAAGAAGCACAGAATGTTTGAAACTTGAAACTTTGAGATGCAGCCACAAACCTTAAAAATCAAATACATTTAATATCATCTCACAGAACCACTCACAGCATCGGGCCACTTAGCTTATCAGACCCTGAAAAATCGTGGTAAAGCAGTTCCCCAAAAGATTTATTAAAAAATGTAAAGTAAGTTTTTTAGAAGACCAGTTGCCAATAGCAGAATGGTTACATGGATTTGTACAATGTACCCGGCAAAATCTATGTATTAATGACTGCTTCTCTACAGGAGAGATTTCAGTAAAAAGTTAATCAGGCAGTGTTTAGGAAAAAAACCCAAAATCCTTTCCAGATAGTGTCTTTGTTAAGCTCTGTAAGGACGTGGAGGACATGCCTGCCTCTGACTTCTCTCCCATTCTGCACTAAACGAGACTTTATCAGCGCAGTGTGGGTTTGTTTTTGGAGCCCTACATGAATTTGGGGCGGATTAGCGCCCAGGCTGAGCGCGGGGGGGTGTCCCCGCCCCGGTGACACTGAGGGTGCTCGGGGCAGCCCTTACCCATGGCGAACTCCACCAGGGCCTCGCTGTCCTCGCTAAGCATATCGAGGAACAGGTCCAGCACCTGCAGCTGCCGCAGGTACTCGTAGTTGCTGGGATCGTAGGCGAAGTTGGCCAGGTTCGCCAGCACTTGCTCTTTGGCCTCTGCAAGGGAAAAGGGTCGGTGTGTAAGGAAACGCTGGACACGGAGACGGCGAGCGAGCGGCGGCGTTTGTTACCTGTGCTGTCCGTCACCTGGAACTCGGTGACGAGGGCCTGCAGGTACTCCAGCCGACCCAGTTCCATCGGGGGAAACCCCACGGGGCTGCCCGTTCCTCCGGGAAGCGTCAACTCAGAGACCGGGCGTACCGAGGAACGGAGCCTCTGCGCCGCGGAACATCCCGGCCGCCGCCATTTTGTAGGCGGGGCAGGGCGGCACCATCTCCCCTGAGGCGGGGCAGAGCGGCCGCCATTTTGTGGGCGGGGGGAGGCCCGCGCCCTCAGGGGCAGAGGTGGAGACTACTCGTCTTTGTGTGTCCGTCTCTCTCAATATAGTATATGTAATTACATAGTCTGTATTCAAATATATTAACATGAATGAGCCTGTGTCGGAGTATTTGGCTGTCTCATTATATGGCAAAGCTTTGCTGTTTAAACGCGTTGTTCTGCAAAGCAGCTAACCTTTCCCCACTGATAACTTACTTAAAGAACTTTCACCTCCGCACGTTTTGCCGTTTCATCCCAATGCTGCTTTGTGGTAATGCTGCTTCTGGGTCAGTTCCAGTTTAAATAACGGGGTTGCAATTCATGAAGCTGAGGGAGAAAAGGTAAAAACAGGACACAATACATGCACAGCGAGGTAAATTATTTGGGAAAAAAATGAAACAAAGCCAGGGAGTGATTTAAAAGAGCAGCAGGTGATTCCACCTTGGTTGTACAATGGTTTGGGCACACAGCAGAGCAATTCCCTTGTTTTGAAGTAACAGTTCAGTGAAACCATGGCAATTTTACGTGCTGTAAGAGGGTTAAATTGTGGTTCATGTAGTGTAAATATACACGGTAAAGGTTAATAAAGATAATAAACTGTGGGAGTGGACTCTGCAGAAATTTGCACTGCTTTTATTGAAACAATTACATGCATGGCTGTTCTTTTGTGGATAAGGCAAGGAACAGGCTGTGAGAACATGTTGTCTTTTGTGTTGTTTCAAATACAATTGATTTTTTTATCAAGCAAATTAGCCATGGACATTGGACTGATCCACATGGCACCAGGGAAAAGTGGTGGGCTGATAACCCACACAGCTGAGGGCCCTAAAATATCTGCCCATGACTACTTTAAATAGAAGGATGAGCAAAGAAGCTTTGCTGAATGCAGTAATGCTAAATAATTTAACATTTTAATGGTGTGGGAAGACATAGGACATGAAAGGGGAGATATTTATTTCTACCTGGTATAAAAGTTTAAGCCAGGCTAAGTGCTAGCAACTTCAGCTCTTAGCATGACTATCAACTGAAGTTGGTATGTATTTTTATATATATGTCTAAATATATACATCTATTTTTATCTGTATGTTTGAGTATATCTATCTGAAAATGATCAACAAAGGTGCTACAAGCGATGTCTATATTCAAATGTTTTGCTACTGCAGTAAGAAATCTCTTCTAATGTGTGCCTTTGTAAGTGGTAAGTGTTGATACACTTTAAAGCCTCATCTGTCATTAAATAGAAGGTGAATGAGTAATGTGAGAAAGCAGGAGCAGAGAAAGCAAACACAGGGAGCCAGTCCACACAAACAAAGTGCTGCTGGGATTGACTAATAAGGGGGAGAAACTGTGTTTAAAAAGGAAAAATGCAATTACTTCTGTTTGTAAGAACTGCATTTACCCACCCAGTATTGGCTGTGTAGTTTAATGGTCTGAGTGCTCCAAGCATTTGCTGTTTGCCAGAGCAGGGGCTGGTCTAGCCAGGTTAGTCACAGCTCCAGGGGCTATTCTGGTGACTTCCATAGTACACCAAAGCCAGAATTCGGGAAATTTTAATTTCTAGTAGTTTTTTCCTTTCTTACATCTACTAGCTATGTCTGCAAACAGCAAGCCAAGCTCTTAAATTAAGTGATTTTGCACTTCAGAGGTGCCTTAGAGTGTGTAAGATTGCTGTAACCTTTATTTGGGGTTTATTGCTATTAAATATAAATAAATAATATTAATATTAAACTTTCCTGAGTATTACCCTGGCAGAGAATCTTAGGCTTTTAAGGATCATGATCAGGCAATATTTCGGTGTGAATTTCCCAGTGAATGTTTCATTTTAGTGAGGAAAGGTGCTTCTTGCCAAAATGCTTATCTTGCAATGGTCAGAATATCTTCAATGATAAAAGGAGCAGGGGAGGGGCAAGAGGGGACATGGGGAGCAAGGAATATTTAATTCTGGTCATTTTTTGTGGCTCTTCTGTTTCTCATAGATTTGTAACCTAGCTGAGTTATTAGTGTTTGTCCCAAATTAAAGCCAGGGTTATTTTTCTGTCTGCAGGTGTTAAAGAAACTGCTTCAGTGGGGCTGTGATAGCCTTGTGTAAAGGGCTGACCTTAAACTAATGAGGGGAACTTTTATCTCTTTCTTTTCCTTCTGGTCCCCAAGGTTCCTAAGGACTGAGTGTTGCTGCACCTGTAGGATCCTCTGAGGGGGAATATTTATTATTCTGTAGCATGTTCAGGTCTCTTCTGTTATCCTTTGCCAAGCTCCTGCTCAAGGCAACTTGGAGTTCAGGTTGGAAACACACGTGGGAGAGGGCACCCGTGGAAAGGAGAGGAGGGGGGTTGTTTTCTCTGTTATGGGAACTCAGACATCTTATTCACCTGTGGAAGCACAGCATAAAAATGTTACTTCTTGTCTGCTGAGGATTTGCTGCAAACCTGTGGATTGTGGATTACCTTTAGATGGTCTGTGGAAAGTAACCAGGGGAGACAACTCTGTTTTCAGGCTTGAGTTCTATTAGAAAGGTCTCAGGCAGCAACTTGAGAAATGTTAAAATAACAGATTTGTGAATTGGCTGTTTTTCTTCCCAGAAACCTCTCTCTATGCCTGTGAATAAATCCCAGTTACCTCAGTGATAAGTCTGGGAGTATCAAAAAGTACTTCTGGAAAGCACTCTCCTTGCCTTCCATCCTAAATTATCTTACACTGCTGTGCACAATCAAGAAATGATCAAAACAGGGATCTTTGCCTTGGTGTAGGAGGAGCTGATCTCTGTGTCAGCTTCAGTTGGTGAAGATTTTTTGCCCCATACATTTCCTTTTTTATCAAGCAGCCAGGTCAAAAGCATTACAGGTGGATCAATTGGCTCCATGCAGGAGGTGCCTTCCATTGCTCCTTCACCTAACCTTCGTTTCCTGTGAGAAATTTTGGTGGATTGTAGCTTACACCATATCTTGCCTGTTTTGCCCAGGACATTTGTGGCAGTGGGAGGATCTGGGGCCACATAACCTCATATTTCTGTAAGGAAACAGAAAGGGAATGTAGAAAGGTGAACAGAATTCAAAATTTAAGAATTACACACAGAGAAAATGGTAATCTGTTCAGCTGCTTAGCTGTTTATTTGCAATAGCTAGAAGAAATTTGGGACTTAATCCCTTTTTATTGCTTTTTTATGAGAGAGAAAGCCCCCTCATTTTCCTAGGAATGTACAGTAAGCTGAGAAGCACCAGTCCCTGTTTAATTCATAGTTGTGGACCATGTAAGCATTACATAAGTTAATAAACACATGTGATGAGAGATGAGATATGTATGCTTCCCCCTAACCATCCTATTTAAGTATAGGTTTGATCAGGAAATGCAAATCCTGCTGGGTCTGTAAGCCCAGGGCAGTATTGGAGAAGACAGTGAGCTGTGGGAACAGGAACCTTTCTGAAGGGCTGATGCCATTCTGTAAAAGCCACCTGTGAAGCCATTGTAGTCTCTGAAGACCTTGGAGTCAGTTTTCCAGTGGTTTCATCCAGAGTGGGTTTTTTTAATTGGTTTGTTTGTTTTGTCTGGGGAGCTGTAATGAAAGGTGTGGGTTTGACACTAGGAATCTGATAGGAGAGTTCTCCAGATAAGCACTTCAGTTGAGTTTGATATAACAGTTCTCAGGCAGGCACTGCAGTTCCATTGAAAGTCATTACTTCTTCCATTTCTCTCTGGTTTTGTGCTTCCATCTTTTTGATTGTTCTGATGTGTTGGGTTATCTCCACGTGCTTCATGAGCTGTTATCCACCTCTGACACAGCAGGGATGACACAATAGGAACAGTTTGCATCTTGAGCTGATGCTGAGGCTGCTGCAGCCATTTTCTGAGCAGTGACAAGCCTAAATCCTGGGAATGTAGCAGAGAAAGCCACTTACAGCTGAGGCTGTATGGATAGAAAGTCAGCAACACTGGCTTTTCTCAGTATGCTTTCCTCACAGATTTCTTTGTAAGTTCTGCTTGTGCTTATAAGAAATATAAGTTATGTTTGTACAACCTTCTCTATAGCGAGAATGCTGGCGTAATTAGGTTCAAAAGTCCAAGACTAAAGAGCTAAACTGATCTCCACAAAGAGTAATTACAGCTGCTTTTTATTTTGCCCTATAAAAGGATATCCTGATTCTTAGGTCTGATATCACCCTCCCTGCCCCAAATGGGTTCCAGTTAATGCTGAAGTGTGTTTACATGAGCCATGAATCCTCTTTTATGATATACTAAACACCACTCGAGATATCAGTAGTTATACAAAGCAGGCACTCCAAGGCATGGTGGGTTGTTTTTTGGGGGTTTTTTTTGAGGCTCTGGAGTTGAATTTTGAGGCTTTGAAACTGTCCTTGGCATGAAAAACTCCTGTGTATGCTTCCTAGGAGAAAATAGTTGATCTTACTAGAGACTTGTCTGAGTTCTACAACCCACACAGCTGCTTTTGTATATTTAGAGATATGGAAAATTTAGAGATATTTAAATATTTAGAGATGTGGAAAATAATAACACACTTCCTGTGGAAAGTGTTTGTCTTGCCACCCCCAACATGGGCAGCAAATAGGAAGCCTGTGTACCAAAATTGCATATTCAGATGAGGCAATGATATTTCTTTGTGAAGAACTACCCATTAATACTTATTATCCAGCACTTCCAACTGGAACGTGCTTGTGAAATTCCAGTGACTTTTTAAAGGTGGTGACTTAACCCAATTGAACTGTCCCAGCTTTTGTCCCCTGGTGCTGGGTCCCATGGCTGTTATCCCATGGTTTGCTTTAGGAGAGCTCAGATCTCTTTGTGCTTCATCTCCTTGGCTGGTGCTGGGTTCTGGGCTGGGCCTGTGGTCTGGGTCACTGTCTTGGAGTCTGATAAGGCCCTATGGAGTGCAAGTGGAAAAGGAAGATGACAGTAGTGGAAAGCAGACTGGTTTTCTCTCATCTGCCATCAGTGCTGGGCCATGTGTTGCTTTGTACAGACCACTTCATGGTGTTGCTCTTTTCCCCTCTTCTTTATTTTCATATGCTCGTGATGTACTGAACTGCTGGAGGGGATTGACTTTCAGCCTTTGGTTCTGTTGACTTTTCACTGTATTGATTTCTGGAGGGATTGTCCAAACGTGCTCTGGAAGCCGCTCTCAATTTGGTTTTTTTTTCCAGAGCACAGAAGCTGAGCCCCATAAATAATGCAGCTGATATCAAGAAGAAGCTGGAGTTGTAGAAGACGTAGTGGAAATCACTGGTTATGTCGACCAGGAGACCTGAAATCGAAGTCACAGCTTAGCCAAAGAGAAGAGGCACACTAAAGGCATTCATTTACATGAATGCTAAATCTGAATCATTCAGAAACTGCCATACACAAAAGACAAGCATTCTCTGATGAGTTAAGTTCTCTCCTCTGGATTCTAGTGGTTGTGTAGTTTTTTATTTGTAGTCACAAGTCAGGTGATATTTCTGTAGAAAGTATTTCTCAATAGACAGAGAAATCAGGAAAGAAAGGAAATTGTAATTTTTCCCCAAACATGCTGCTTCCTTTTGTTTGCTCAGCAGAGGACCCTTGTGCCACTGCCACTCAGTGGCTTTTGGAATGAGTGACCCTATAACGTCCTAGGGCAGAAAATGGAACAACTAGATAGAGAAATAGCTCAGAAATTTGCATAGTAGCTCAGTAATTTACATAGTTCTCTAAACTCAACATTTGTCTCTAATCCTGTGTAATAAAGGATAAGGAAATTCTTAGCACAACAAGATTATGACTAACATTAAGTGACCTCAATATAAACCATTTAGAAATGTGAGATATCAGGGGAGTCATTTCACACTACTATTAGAGATAGAAAAGTGATACTTAGGCCAAATACATGATGCCTTCCATAGGCTGGTTATCAATGTGGAAATACTGGAATAATGTTTATTTGTTTGTATTTTTCAGTCAAGACTGGTGATGTTTCTTTCCATGGTGTGCTTTTCTGTAGCAGATTTTAGGACTACAAACAGAAATAGAGCTGCTTTTACTGTGCTTTTTTTTTGCCATCTGCTGCTCCTGTCAGAGATGACCAAGAAGGGACCTTTTTTGCTTTTTGAGAAAAGTGACTGACATGCTAATGCCAGGGAGTACCATGAAATACACTGCATATTACCATCACATTATTGAATCAGACATAATTTTCCTGCTGAGTAGCCACAATTCATTGTCTGGAGAAGACAACTAAAGCCTGAACTGAGGTTGACATGCTCAGATTGACATTTGTTGTTTGTTGGTCTTTTGAATTTACTGCTGTACTGCAGGAGCAGGTGTGACTTGGACAGGTCACTTAGTGGCATTCGGAGTGAACTGTGAATAATTTATTGGACTGAGAGTCATAACTAGCTCCTTTCTTGTCTCCAGAGAAAAAATTAATACGCTCCAGAACTTGGAAAGAAGACTGAACAGAAGCTTTTACTATGGGGCTTTTGAATAATGTAGGACTGGTAATAATTTTGAACACAAATAATTCTTTTAATGGGATGGAGTTAAATTTCTTGAGACTTCATGGATAAAACAATGTAAACTGGCAAAATGGTGAAAAAGTTAATAGTTACTCCTGTTGGCTTCTTGCCACTGGAAAAAAGCTGTCATTGCTCCCATACCTATCAGATCACCTACCAAGTGAGTAATTTTTTCAGTGTGCTCTTGATGCAGCTGTAGAAATTACTTTCCAGCTGTCAGAAGAGGCTGATGATTCCTTTCGGACCCTACCTTTTATACTGCTCCCTTTGCATAACTCACCTACACCATGGGTCTGGAAACTCCCTAATTCCTCTTCTTGATGCTCCCAAACATTTGCCACCAGTTTCCAAAGCACCACCTTTCCCCCAGGCAGCTTTCACAGCCTCTCTCACCTGTGAGCGGGGGCCCGATGAGGAGGGTGACGCTCTCTAGGATGGTGAAGAGCCCTAGAGCACTGGAGAACCTGTCCATCTCCACCACATCCATCAGCACCTGGAAGGTGAGCGCCCCGACGCCACTCATGGCTATGCTGAGGATGAGGCAGTAGAGGATGAGCACAGTGAACTCGGCTGAGATGACACAGATGAAATTGCTGAGCCCACAGAGGAGCACGGCCAGGGTGAACAGGTAGATGCGTCGTCCTGTGAAGACTCTGTGTCCTGAGAGCAGTCCCGTGAGAGGGCGGATGAAGATGTTGATGAAGCCGATGACGGAGATGAGGAGGGCGGCCTTGCGTTCCTCCACCCCGTTGTGGATGGCGTAAGGCACAAGGTAGATATGGGGTAGGGCGAACCCCATCATCATCCAGGTTACTCCAATAGTGTAAATCTGGTAACCTTTGTTTTGACAGAAGATGTCAAAAGCCAGGTACTTCTGCAGCACCTGGAAGCATTTTGTCCTTCTGGTGTGCTGCTGGAGTGTGGGGTGGTGAGGAGATGCTCCACTGGACAGCTGTGCCTCTTCTGCTCTGCTCACTGGCTCCTCTTCAGACTTGGCAGACTGTGGAAGTGACCCTGGTGCCGGCTGAATGGGTCTCATGATGGCTCCACAAACACAGCCGTTCAGTAGTATTCCTCCAAAGATGAGGAAGGTGTTTCTCCAGCCCATCTCATCCAGCAGGTATTGAGACAGCAGCGGCCACAGTGTGAAACCGAGGGAGACACCAGTGGAGGCCATGGCATTGGCCAGTGTTCGCCACCGTACAAAGTAGTAGCCCAGCGCAGTGACTCCTGCCTGGAAGCTGAAACATGATCCCAGACCTAAGGATGAGAATAAATGATCCTTCTTTGTTGTCTTAAAGAGTGAAAAGAGCCCAAATTCAAGGTGTACCCACAGATGACTTCATCTGCGATTGAAACATTTTCTGACCTGCCAGGCCACACAGCCCCTGGGAACTGATTAATACTCAGAAACCCCACACCAGGGATGGAGAAGGATGATGTGTGTAAATCAAACTATTTGTGTTCCTGGATATAGTAAAAATACTGCTCTAAACTGACTTTTTTGGGGACACACTGCAATTCCTAAGGTTGCTATTGAATTGTTTATTAAAAACTTGGGTTTTATACCACATGCAACAAGCAGTGCTGCTTTCCTGATGCTTTCATCAGGGCTCAGGGAGTTGCTTGTTTTTCTCTTTATGCAGTGGCCACTGCTTAACTTGCAAGATCCAGCAGGAATGGTTCCAGAGTAAGGAATTAATTTTTCTGTGTTATTAAAAACCAAGAGTTGAATGTCAGCTACAGAGGAGAAATATTTGGAAAGGAAAAGTTCCCATCTGTTACTTCTGTTCAAAACCAACAGGGTCTTTTGTTAGAAAAAGATGGCTCCATTCTCCCTCAGTTTCAACTGAGTGAAATACAAGCAGTGGTGAAATACAAGTCCAGGGAACCTGGGAAGGACATTATTCCATCACATTATGTTCCAAGATTGGAAAAACAACAAAAACCCCTCCCTTCTTGAGAGACAAAAGGCTGAGAAGCTGCTAAAAAGAACAGACATCCTTTTTCTCCATTTTACCCTCTGGGGACCTGTAGCTTTTTCCAGAGAGAAGCACTTCCCAGCGAGCTTGAGTGGGTGAGGTGTGTGCTAAAGGGGTGTGAAGGGCGAGTCTAGGGGCTGTAGGATTTCTGCTGTGCTGGGAGGCTGCTGAGTTCTCCTGTTTCACAGATAAGTGGAAAAATGTGACCACTTCGCTGGGGCTCTACCATTTCCCACTTCCAGCACAGCAGGTGAGTTTCCCTGCTCTCTAGTACGTACCAGTGATGAGGCCAGCTGTGAGGTAGAGCTGGCTGATGGACTTGCAGAAGGAGCTGGACACCATTCCCAGCGCGCTGAGCAGCCCACCCAGCATCACCGCAAACCTGCAGCCAAACCGCTTCACCAGCAGGCTGCAGAGGGGCCCTGCGAGTAGAGAAGGAAAAGGGAAGCAGTTAGGGAGGAAGGAAGGATTTCGTACCTGCTGGATTGCTGTAATTATCAAGTGATGTAGTCTAGAGACCCTGAAGGTTGTCCCAGCAGCTGGATGTAGTGGGAGAGACTACAAGAAGAGAAAACATATTCTGTGATCCTCCCAAGTGCTTGGCCAGCTTGTTGGCTGAGGTGAACTCTGTGATCTGCTGGGATTTTGACCATCAAGTAGGATGTGATGGATTTTCATTAAAACCCTTGGAAATGGACTTCTGGTGAATTCCATGAGATTATGATAAATTACTTGTTTGTTAATGACATTTAACATCCTTCATTTTTGAGCAGGGAAAGATTAGTTCACACATGCAGCCCACCAGTGGGAAGGTGCTTCTCTGTGCATGCTCTGCGAGAAGAGGATCTGAAGATAGAGTTTCTTTTCCTGTTCCCTTGAGGATCCTCAAGGTTTTCCAGGTTTTATTAGCTTTTTTCCCAATTCTGAACACTTAAGGTTATGGAAGCAAATGCAAAATGACTGTAAGCTGCAGAATGAGGAGTCAGAGAGTGTAGGGAATATAACCTGTGGCATATTTGTGACCCAAATCATCATCTGGTTTGAAATAAAATCCACACAGTCAAGTGAACAGTGGAACATTATTAAAATTAGGAGTGCAGCTGTCTGTATTTTCATCTGCTTGGGAGATTTTCACCTCAGACTTCACTGGCCTTTGAAAAAGTGTCCAGCAAAAGTGACTGGATTATTTTTCTTCCTCCTGAAGACATTAAAGATGGTACTGCTGTTTAACTAGCCCAAGAAGGCATAAATTGAACACCACAAAATAATGAGATTGGCTCTAAAAACCATAAGGGTTTTTCATTATTAGCTCTTGGTTACTTGTTGTCTGGGTTTCAAACGTAATTTCTCACTTTCCTGGGGCTTTTGTGTTTTCTTTTGCAAGAATAATATCAACAAAAGTGCTGCATTTGTATGAGTTACTGCAGAGTGTTCTGTGTGCTTGGATATCGAGGAGCAAGAACCTGTAAGGGCCTGAAATCCCCTTTTGGAGACAGATGTAGGGCCCTAGGTCTCTCAAATTATCTTAAAACAAAATAATCATTAATGGCTTTTGCCTAGAAACGTAGCACCGCTAATGGGATATGTTTGGCTGAGTTATGAGCTATTGTTTGCCCTGTGCACTTCCCCATTTCCTTCTATAGCTCTCCTGCATGGAACCTTCTCCCAGTATTGGTTGCTCTGAGAACAGGCTGCTCTGCCCATTTCCCTTCCTCTTCCAATTTTTGCAACAAATAATTTTTTCCCCCTTCAATTCCTCTGAATTAAAAAGAATAAAGGTGAAGAAAAGAGAGTGGCACCTTCAAGAGGTAATGGTGACAGCAGCATGCAATGTTGGGAAAGATTTAAGTGCTGAAATGATAGATGTAACTGGAGAACCTGAATCAAGTAAAGCCTGGCCCCCTCCAAAGGAGGTCAGAAGTTGCAGCAAAAGCCATATGTGCTTGGCATGAGAGGGAAACTTTGATCTCTGCTTATTTTGGTTTTTTTTCCTTCTGGTTTATGTTACTGCTGCCGCCTTGTGCTACTGGGGGACAAGAACAAGCCCTCCTGTGCTGTAACACCCTGCAACAGGAGATGTAACTGGCAAGCAAAGTACAACTCTGGCTGTGCCCTGACAAATTCTGCTGTGAACATCAACACAAGGCTGTTCTTTCCTTATCTAATTTATAACGTTTGGATCTATTTATTGGCTGTCTTTGTATTACTTTTTACTGTGGTTCTAGCCTCCTACACAACAATTACTTCATTGAAGATGACAGGATAATTGACATTCTTGTGGATACTGCCAGAGCTGTCCTTCCTGGACATGCTGGGACCAAACTGCTTCTGAGACCATTTCCCAGAGCCAGCAGGGCCCAGCTGGATCCTTCCCACTAGTCACAGAAGGATCACAGGGGCTGGAAAGCAGGATGGGGAATGCCCAACAGCTTCCAAATTCCAAGCCCTGAGGATCCTGCTCTATTTCTGCTGACTCTCAGTGGTGATTCCTCCCATTGTCCCTTCCCTTGACATCTCTTTCCATCTACATCTTGATATTCTGGACCCAGCTGCTTCTGCTAAGGTGCAAACTCTCAATTCCATGCAGGTGGCTGCCAGCCATATCCTGCACAGTTCAGACTGAACCTGCCATAGCCTTTGCATCAGTGTGACTCAGGGCTCTGGGGTTGGGTTTTTTTCCTTTATAATGTAATATCAACTTTCACCAGCATTGGAAAGGAGCAGGAAAGAACTCAGGGAGAAGCTTGGATACATGGGCAACACTGGGAACTTTCCTTCTATTGCCTGGTAGGGTTTGGCTTGTCTGTCTATGAAATAAGCACAGGATTTGTGTGGGTCACAAAGCACAGACCACTCATTGGGAAGTCCTTGAGCTGCTGGGGATTTGGTTTTCTCTCTGCAGAAAGAGAAAAGACTCCCCACATCTGTGTGTGGAATCTGGGACCACTGCCCTGTGCTGCTCCCATACTTTTTTGGAGGGGAAAACCAGTGATTCACTCCACTATCCACAGAGCACAATGCTCCTTCCAGCCCTGCAGCCGGAGGGTGCTGCCTGACCCACATTCTGCACTCCTCCAGCCCTGCTCACACCCACCCTGGTGCCTGTGGAGGTGTGCCCCCTGTGCCACCACCCAACGAGCTGCTTTTAAGGCTTTGCCTCAGCTGGCAGCTCCGAGGAGCTCAGCTTTTGGCATCTTTTCAGTGACAAAGAACAGAGCTGTCATTTGGCACTTGGAAGGAGATGAGCTCTCGTGGACAAGGTGAACCAAGAAAGCATCAGAGCTCCAGCACTATGTGCTGGCTTATTCAAAGAGTTTCTGTGAGAAATAACTGTGTTCTTGCTGATCTGGAAAAACTGGGCTGAGAAGGGGATTTGCCTTCTTTGACAAAGGGTCTTGGCTGACTCTGAGAATGACAAAAGGGAACATGGAATCTGTGGACATTTAGCTTTGGACTGTGGGATCTGAGTGGCTTGGAGATGCTGTGTACTGCCAAACAGCCAGTCCCTTCCACCACCCTCCTTAATGAAATGCTGAAAGTATCCTCATTACATCCCCCCACCAACAGCACAAGGGCAGGAGGTGGAGGAGGCCATTCCCTGCCGTCACTCACCCCCTCCATGCAGCACGGCCACCATGATGGACGGGAACCATGATGTCTGGCTGTTGCTGGCCTGGAACTCAGACTGGAGGTCCGTGAAGAAGACACCAATGCAGCAGGGGAAGCCCAGCGTCAGCCCCTGCAGCACCACTGCAGCTAGGAGGACCATCCATGCCCATCCCTGGTCCTGGGGCTTGGCAGCGCCGCGTCCTGCTGCTTCTCCTTGGGGCATGGTAGCTGCGTTGTCCTCTAAGTCAGCCTGCTGGGGAAGGGAGTGCAGCCACCATGCAGCCCTCAGCCCAGTGAACAGGCCTTCAGGGAGGAGCTGGTGGTGTTCCTCAGGCTCAGGGCACCAGTGAGTCTGACACCTTTCCCAGCTGACACTCTTGACTTCTTGCTCTGCATTTCTTCCAGCACCTCCCTTCCTTCTCACTGCAGGATCCTGGCACAAGATTGTTTAAGAAACCACTGCCTTCTCCTTTTATATTTCACAAGACTGTGACCACAGCCAGGTAGAGGACAGGACCACACCTCCTCTGAGGTATGAATTGGCTTTGCCTAGTTCCGCCCTTATTTTCCCTTTCACCTGCTTTCATCATATGGAGTCCCCTTGCTGGCAATTGCTAAGGTCACTCAGTCCCCATGCTGAGGAGAAAAAACTGTAAATGCCGAGTAAAATAGAGACCTATAAAGGTTGCGTGTCACAGCAGAGCTCAGTGTGAACATTTCAGGAAAACTACACCTACCTACAAAGTGCTGGTGGTGAAAAAAACATTTTAAAAGCCATTAATTAATTAGAACCCAGTGATGAGAGATAGGCTTTTGCTTTACCTCTCTAGACCTAGAGCTGCCTCTGAGAGATCCCAGTTTGGATTTCTCTGTGACTGACGGAAACATATAGCAATAGCATTCCACATCCTCTCCACATGAATAAACATGCATAAAATAATAATCTCTGGCAGCTGGATGAGCTCAGAAAAAGTGCCCATGAGGTCACTGCACAGCGCAATATTTACTTAGCACTCAAATAGTGTTTTTTCCCTAAAACAACAGCTGCATTTAGGTTTTGTGTGCAGCTTTAGAGATGAATAATAGTTTGATTTTGCTCATTATTTCAAATATGCCATGGTGGCAGAAAGTTAGTTTCGTACCTCAGACTGAGACCAGAATTTGTCAAACGAAGGGCGGCGCCGCGTGGCCGGGGCTCATCCCCTGTGTGCGCAGCCCGGTCAGCTCCTGGCCCAGTCAGACCCTGCTTCAGCTGCGACTACAGGCTTTGATGAAGGCTTTTGCAATATTAACCTAGGCACCATTTCTGTAAACAGGGCTCTTATGCTGGCTGGCTCACAGCCAGAAAACGAAAAAAAAAAAGGCTGGGAGCAGAGGGGGCCCGTGGGAAGGGGCTCTGAGATGCAAATCACGGTGGTGGTGCTCAGCACACTTTAATCCTTTGTCCAATTTAGCTGGGCACCGATAATGCAACTAATTCAAGTGCTTGCCTCTGTGGTGTGAATTAGCTGGATAACAGCCTAAAACCTCTCCCCGGCAACAGCAAACCTGCGAAAAAAGGCAGAAGCACAGCTCTTCTCTGTTCCCAGCTGCCCTGTCCAACTTTTGAGTTTGTCCAGCAGATTCCTGGCTCCCCTCACATCTCCCTGGGCACCTGCTTATGGGAAGGACTCTCCAGTGGTACTGCAGACCCCATGGCTTTCGTCCACTTCTGCCCCTGGCTGCAGGACAGCTTTTCCCCTGGGCAGCCCAACCTGCACAGTCCTGCAAGGACCCTGGGGATGTGCTGCCAGGTGCCACACGACCTCCTCGCTGCCTCCTCGCTGCCTCCTTTACAAAGGTAAAGAAACAAGTTTTTTCCAGCTCTGGCTTAGCCGGCTGTGCCACACCGAGCAACAGCAGCACTGCAAACCCTTGGATTAACCCTTCCAAGGTATCCAGATAGGATGGACAATCTGAAAGTGGAGGGCTGCTGTGTGTTGTCTTGCTCCTATGAGCTTGATGCTCTCAGGCAACACCGGTGGGACACCTGTGAAACACGGGCAGATTTTCACACGTACGTGATCATCCCATCCCATCCCATCCCATCCCATCCCATCCCATCCCATCCCATCCTGTAGGGATGGGAATAGGGTTGGAGTTCACAGCAATAACCACACCTGGGTGCCTACTGCAAACTGTGCTTTTGCTGGGAGAGGGTGAACAGCGCAAAGGTGCTTCTCTCTACCAGCCTTTGGAGCACTTGATGACACATGAGTGCCCTGGATGGGACACAAGGAAACAACTGCCTGTTTCAGTCTTTCTCTCCAGCCACTCTCTGGCAGTCACTGTCTGCCCTGATAAGCTAATCCTCTCCTGTTCATGTCTGAATGTTGTTTCTTCTTCCAGTGATCCCCAAGACATCAGCATCCGAACCTTGGATTTCCCCAGCTGTTGTGGAGCAGCCCTGGTAGCTGTTGTTTATAGCAGCAGACCAGGAGTGCTCACACAGTGACTCTCCCTTCTTCTGTGCCTCAATTTCTCTCAGCTCCAATGGGGGACAAACAGCTGCTGGCATGAGGGCTCCTGGCTGCTCCCTGCAAGAACAGGGAGCCCTTTGTGCCAAGAGGCACAACAGCCTGGGGCATTTATGTAGCTCACCTCAAAGGAAGAGGTTTATATTTCACAAATTCAGGTTTATGTTATGCAAATAATGATATTTATAATCTTCAGTAAGAGCTTGTAGCTGGGGCACCTCTGCAGGGAGATGAGCAGCCCACTTCTTCTCTGGAGCTACTGAGGAGAGAGACCCAGCCACAGGGTCCAGCAGGAAAGTCAGGAGTGTGGCTGGGGGGACACAGAACCACTGCCCGGAGCAATGGAGCTTGGAGGGGTGTTCAGAGACTGGACAAGGCCTGCAGCTTGAGAGCAGGAATGGGAATGGAGAAGAAGGTTTCTTTCACCTTCCTGCCATCAAGCTCAGTCCTGGCACGCACTGGACACATATTTTATGAATGTGTAAAGTAAGCTGCATGTACAGAAGCAAGATGTTTACTGTAAACTGAATAGGGTGGCAACTGCTTTTTGGGGTCACTCAGTGTCTGTTCAGGGTAGGAAAGCCAAGCAATTGTCTTGGTAAATATCTTCATAAGTGACTTTTTAAGTACATTTTCATCCTGAGACCATGGCTTGCTTTGCCATCCTCTCCCATGTAGCTTATATTATATCCCAGCTGACTTTTCCAAGGTCATCCAGTGAGGTGACAGCAGAGAATCCAGATTGAGCTCTGATTAAATCATCAGTCCAAGTGGTGCAGCCTGGCCCAGTGCTATGGGCTTGTCTCTGCTGGATGTCACTTGTCAGAATTGGTTGCAGCCCTCAGGGGACAGGCTGTGCCTGGGGCACGGTGGAGATGGCTGCAAGTCCCCTGCTCTCTCCCTGTCCTTACCAGCATGTTACAGTTTGGTAAACCAGCCCCATGCTCAGGAACCTCAGCAGCAGCTTTGGGGCTTAAAAACTTGGTTTAGTGGTGGCCTTGGCAGTGCTGGTTTAACGATTGGACTCAATAATCTTAAAGGTATTTCCCAACCTTTGGTTGGAAATGGTTTTGTGATTCTTTGTGGCTGGATACCAAAGTGCAAACGCCTCAGAGCTTGCAAATCACACTTGAGAAACACTGGTTGAATTTGTTCCAGAGATCCAGATTAGCAAATCCTCTGGCAGATTACTTCTTGCAGAGGAAGTGTGGGTGGTTGTTTGGTTTTGGGTTTTGTTTTTGGTCTAAAGCAAGGGAAATGAAGTGACATTTCAGCTATGGGATTGGAGAGCACTTTGTGGCAGGGAGCTGTTCCTGCCCCAGGTTCAGTCACAAATTAAACTCTTGCTCTGATCTATCCCTGGAATGTAGACAGACCCAACAGAAACTGAGGTCTCAGAGCACCTGAAAACAGGTTCCTGAGGCTGGGACAGGATTTGAACAGCCCTGGTAAAACCCCTTCAGACCAGCTCTGCTAGTACTGAGAAAATGGTGCTGTGCCAAGGATGGAGGAAGTGCTGGTTTTTCCTGACTTTCCCAAGCAGTTCCCATAGCATCACTCCCACATCCTTCCCCTGCAAAAGGGATCAGGGTCCTGCTTGCATTAATTGGTCTTAATTAGCCTGACCAGCCTCATCTGTGTCCTCCTCACACACCCCATCCATCCTGTTTGTTCCTCAGCTGCATTTAAGTCCAGATCCTTGCATGGCTCATTTTTTGCTGGGTTTCACTGCTGCTTTCTGCTCTCCTGGGTTGACTTGGGGTCTGCCTGGATGCTTTGTGCTCATGAATCACTGACAGTGTGGATGTAAGGCCCAGTGAGAAATCCCCCTTTTGGGATTAGGTTTGATGGCCATTAGCCAGTGCTGGGATAACATGGCTTAGCCTGGAGATGGGAAATGAGAGCTGAGGAGCAGCTGGCACCAGAGCATGCACTGACAGCTCCCACTGGCCTGCAGGAATTCAGCAAGCTGGGGCATGTCCCTGCTCTTTATCCTGGTGGTGGAACTCTGGCTGGTGGGTGGCTGCAGATGGTTTGTGTACATCTGATGGTTTGTGCTAGCCCTTGCCCTCCTGACTGCCACCATCCCCTCTGGTCCCTGGCTGTCCCAGAGCCTGTGCTTTGTGGGTGAAGTGTGGTGCCAAGAAGGGCAACATTCCCTGAGGCAATGGGGATCTGGAGATGAGTCTGAGGAAGGCATTGCATAAACACATGGTGAAGGTGGCTTTGGGACTGGCTCTGACTCATGCTGTGTGACACCCTGACCTGCCACACTGCCCTGGCCAGCCCTGGGAGTGGACAGAGAGAGGGACCAATGGTGGCATGGAATATCTGAACAGATGGAGGTCCTTGCTAGGAACCTGGCTGAGGTTACTGAGGATAGCTGGAAGCTGCTGGTGCTTTTCTTCCAGCAATTGCCTGCATTTGGGAAGATGAGGATGGTGGGGGCGGGGGGTGTTCCTGGGGAAATGAGGCTTTTCAAGAAATTAAGTTACCTTGTCATTATCTGCAGGAAAATTCCTGCAGTAGGTGAGGATGTAGCAGAGGAAGGGAGAAGTGGGATGTGATGCAGCTATGGGTACAGTCTAGCCCTGCTGCAGGGCATCTCTTTCATAGATTCACATTTTGATCCTGAGCAGTGGCTGAAGGTTCCCTCTAACAAGCTTTTAATTATCATTTAAATTGGCTTTTATTTATAAGGAGTAAGGGACTAATTGAGAGTAGGATCAAAAGTGTTAACTTGTAGCTGACTGCTGGATCTGTGGAGGAGGTTGTGGGGTGTTGAAGGTGTTCAGCCAGAAATTTTGGAGCATGGTTTTTAGGAAGCCAGCTGGTTTTTGGGCTCCAGCTATTCACCTTTGGCTCTTCAGCTCTCAGCAGATGCTTTGTCATCCCAGCCAGGCCCTGCCCAGGTCTCCTGTCCAAAGATGTCCAGCTCTGAGGAAAATATAGGTGATGTCTAGAGGTCACAACAGGGTAGAAGAGAAGATATAGCAACTTAAGTGCTGACACTGAGGCTCTTCCTGCCCATGCCCAGAGGGATCACGATGTTCAGTTTTGTGATTTCTGGAAAAGGAAAGGCAGTAACTCTTTATCCCAGTGAGAAGTGCAGGTCCCTGTGTGCCTTAGGGTCATATTGTTGGGGTGGGGGGGGATATGGAAACAGGAAAATGTTGCCTTGAGCCTTTGTTTCATGGGCAAATCCCATTTGGGTTGGCAAATGTGACCCTCTTCTTACTTTTTACGTGTTTCTTTGTATTGTATTCAGATTTTAGATAAAAACATACTGGAACATTAGGTTGAGGATAACCATTTATTGGGTGTTTTCTATCCATTTAGTGTCTAATCTGCTCGCTTTTCTAAGACATCCTGAACTCAGTGCCCCGGTTCAAGGCCTGTCTCCTTGCTTGGTTGCCCAAATGGTTTTCCTCATTTTTACATGTTGTCATTTGAATTCATCAAGATCACTGGTGCATGTTTTCCTGGTGTGGTAAAGGACCTGCTGCCCCCATGGCCCTGAGCTCAAGGATATTCCTGGTGACACAGAGACTGGTGGAGATCTCAGCTCACTGATGAAACCTGAGGTCTCTGTGCACTCACACTGCTGACCATGCACTTGGGTCAGACTCCCATCTGCTGAAGTCTGGGAAACACCTTGGAGGGATGGAGGCCTCTAATAGGAAATATTACCAGAAGGTCAAATATCTTTTGTGATAAGCCTTTGCTCATCTGTTACACCACAATCTGAAGGTAATTCCTCGGGCATTGCAAATCTCTCTTTACTGTGGTTTGGAGTAACCAATGTGTTTCTGCAGCCTGGAAAGCAAGAGGGTATGTGGCAGTTATTTACCCCTTGTGAAAGTTGGGTTAAACCGTCAATAACTGCCTCAAAGCCAGATCCAGGTGGAAGGACATGGCCAAGGTCCTTGTTTTCCAAACAAGTTAGTAAGCTGAATTGAAAATATGTGCAGGCTTCCTGTCTGCAGACAGCTCTGGCTTAATTACTTTGTTCCAGGTGAGAGTGGGCAGGCAAGTGAGGAATTGACCTTTGTCTGTGTGTGAGAGCCTGAGGCAGGCCAGGAAAGCATGCGGAGGAGTTGTGCAAGATGCACATATGGCTGTGGCAGGACCTGTGCACTGCTGCATTTCACCCTCCCACATGTGCAGAGGGGAAATGCAGCCTCAGTTTCCACTGCATTTTGCTGGGGCCCCAGGCCAAACAGTTGGATGCTGATAGGTGCCTGATAATCTAAAACCCTTCCCCATCTATAATGTCAATTACTATTTCCTCTTTATCCACGGACACGAGCAGGCAGGCCAGAAAAACCAATTAGTTAATTGTGTTCCAGGCAAAACTGTCAGGGGCAGGGTGAGCTGCCAGCTGGGGTGACTAATGGGAGTGTTGTGGGGAGGTAAGCAACACCCCCTGGAGCCTGGTGGGCCCTGGGCACAGCCTGGGGAACAAGAGGGGGCCTGAGCCTCTCTTTCCAGAGGAGGATGTAAAATTGCTGTTTTTATGTGCTTTCCAGTGCAGAAAAGTGTGATGAGGAGCTTTTCAAGTTCCTCTGCCATAGCTTAGTGCATGCATTACCTACTGACTACTCTGGCTATCAGAAAATCTGTGATGTTTTGTCACTCATCTTTCCCCCACATGACTGGCAAAGCCACCTGGAGAGTTTTTTCCCCCTAGTTGTCTCTGGGGGTAGGAGGGATCAAATCCTGCTATGGGCAGGTACGAAATCCCTTGGCTGTTTTTGTGGTGCCATTCACCTTCTGCCTTGGTGGTGGCACAGCCCCATGGACAGAGCCCCTCACTCACAAGAGCTGCTTGTCCCTGGGGGTGTGCCTTCACTGGGTATCCCACATCTTCTTGGGACAACAGTGTTTGGAGACAACCTGAGGTGCTCTGATCAACCCAGACAAGAGTCAGGGCTGTAACCCTCTGCTGAGGGCAGTTCTGCTGCAAACCCTCCCCCCTTTCCCTCCTGCTGCTGTGGCAGCTCTAGAGCAGCCTTGGCCACGGGGAGAGCTGAGCTTTGGGCTCCTGGCAGCAGCAGCACCAGCACATTCAGAGATGATGTACAGGGTTTATTTTTATTTTGGGTAAGTTAACACACACTGCCAATCCTGTACAACCTCTCATCTTGGTAATGCTGAGGCATCACCTGTTTCCTGCAGCAAGTAAAGAAATTAATTTTTAAAGGAGTTAATGGGTTTCACAGCCTTGGATGGGAAAGTGAGGGATGGTGCAAAGACCTGGCAGCTCCAGCTTGCAGTTCCTGTAGTAACCACTGAGTAATGCTTGTGTCTCCTGTGTGGTGACATGGCATTGTGTTAGAGGAGCCACCTGCCTGGCAGACCTGGAGCTAAAAGTCCTGCACAAAGTCTTTTCCAGCTTATGCAGCCTTGTAAGACAGCCCTAAGGTGGGGTAGCAGGGAGGTTATAGCATTGTAAATGTTGGCTGTAACCTGAATTTCTGCTGACAAGCCCTCTCTGATGAACAAATATGTGTGGTGTCAGCAGTGCCAGCCCTGCAGTTTCCACCTCTGCCCAAGACTCTGCTAGCACTTGAGGTGTGGCTTTGCTTTGGGCAAATTCACTAGCAGGGCAGACCTGCAGCCAGGTCTGGGATAGAGAAATGGGTCAAGAGGTTTGAAAGTACTGTCTTAAATCAACTCATGCTGTGTAGTGCCTTGGCTCAGCCATGGTTTGTGGTGAGCTCCCTGTGTGGGGAGAGCCTCATCCTCTCCCACTGTGCTGGTGTTACAGCCTGGTTTGGGGGTGTGTCAGCCCATCCCTGCTCTGTGGCAGTGAGGATGGAGACTGGCAGCCCTCAGAGTACCAACAGGAGGCAACAGCCACTTGTAGTCAAGAGCAGGATTAACTCAATCCAGGACTTCCCATTCTTCACTTGTGTCCTTGCTCTTCCTTTTCACTGTGTTGGGCCTGAATTGCCAATGTCATCCAACTTCTGGCAGCACCAAAGCTGAAACAGTCAGACCCTTCCTCCATGTGCTCCAGTGTTGAGTAGGGGTTTAGCAAATGACAGCTGACAAGAAAAAAAATGCTCTTCCTGTTTTAGCTACTCACATTTACTGATTGTAAATACTGTGAGTATTTAGCTACTCACATTTAATGTTCTACTTGCTTGTGGTTATCAGTGGAAATGGTTAGGATAAATGAAGAATTTGAGATTACTTTACAGATCAAAACATCAGGAACAAGCTTCAGTTGTACTTTTATCCCTGAAAGCAGCCTAGGAGGACTCCAGATTCTCCTTTTGGCAAATGATTGTTAGAAGTGAATTGAAGCCAGAAGCAAGTGCCCAGTCTGCACATTTCTTCCCCCATAATGCAGGATCTCTGTGTTGTAGGCAAAGCAGCAGGCTGCACACTGCCTTTCAAATTTTCAAACCCATTTCAGAATCTCAATTGGAAAAAAAATGATCACAGCATCTCAACTGTTATTCAAACACATTTAATAAACAAAGAGAAACAGTAGCAAAGGGCACTGACACGTGACAAACTGTACAAAACCTCCGGGTGGGAGCCCACGC
Organism: Dicaeum eximium; assembly: GCA_013396995.1. Lineage (NCBI taxonomy): Eukaryota > Metazoa > Chordata > Aves > Passeriformes > Dicaeidae > Dicaeum > Dicaeum eximium. The sequence continues at coordinate 57,023 of VWZP01000515.1, forward strand.
CCGGCTCCTCCGGCCCCTGCCCCACAGCCAACCAGGCCCCCTTCGCCTCAGCCCACTCAGTCACCCCTGAGAAAAGCAGTTTTTAAAAATGTGCAGAAACAAAGACACTTCAAGAGGTTATTTCCAGTCTTGCCATAATGGAACAATTTAGGCCACTGGGAAAGTTTTTAAAAAAACTAAGGTGTCATACGCTCCATTCCCAGGATTAATGCTTTAAAGTGAACCTTCCCAAGAGGCACAAGCACTCTTGGACAGCCAGTAGATCTACCTCTGCTCTCCTACTCTACTACCACAACATGCTACACTTTTTTAGAATGAACGGGACAAAATTCATCCTAATTCAGCACTAATTTTGATATAGTTGTGATTGAGTGAACGGCAATGGAAGGAAAAGCCCTGTTTGAGCACAGAAGGGATGCAACTGGTGCATAATGCTGAGACCAGCTCTGTCTCAGGATAAAGGGGACTTACTACAGTCAGGGAAGGAGAAATCCTTCACTGGGAATGTACCTGCTCTGGATGGACTTCATGCCTGGTCCTAAATATCACCCAAAAACTTGAGCATCCAGTACCAATAATTGGTTTTCTACCATAAACTTGTTCTGCTGAACTTCAAAGGACCCTGCGATGGAACCCAAAGAGTCCATGGTCCCCTAGCACCTTCTCACTGCCAAAAGCAGCATGAAAGGTAAAAACCAAGATGCAGCTCTGATCTTTCTTGTGCTCATCAGTTAAGCAGCTGTGCCATTCACCTGCTAATGGTCACTTTTAGGCTCTCTGTGTTGTTCAGAGGGGAGAGAGATGGCATCACTGCATCAGGCAACCCTCCAGCGGGCCTCATGTGTGGTGTTTTTGGTGACACAAAGAAGCCAGGGAAGTGTTTGTTTTTCTTATCTACTTGAGCTGTACTGGACAGAAAGTCTCCCTCTGCAGCCAGTGTTGCTTTGAGCTCCATGGTTTAACAGGGTGCTCAGCTGGCACCAATGTGACAAACACAGCCTGACCAGTTCCTGTTGCCTCTAGTTTGGTATTTCTTGACCAGTTCCCAAAAACTCCCTCCTCTGAGGAAGGGGAGTAAGACAAATGAGAGTGTTAGAGGGTTTTTCAGGCTGCTAACTTGCATACATGTGCGTCTTGATTTCTTAGCTATGAGCACAGACAGTGGCTGAGGCTACAGGATACAGACACAGGAGGGAGATCTGTACACATCACAGTGTTGTTCAGGCCCAGCCAAGGTGTGTAGTCTGATCACACCAATACCAGCTCACCACATTATAAACAGGGCAGATGGAGGGGAGCAGAGCTGGGTTTTTCAGTGTGATGGAAAGCCAGCTGTGATTTAACAGCCTGTCACTGACACAAGGTGAATTCAAAGACATTTGGCACAGTCTGTTGTTACCAGGACTAAGCTAGCACAGACAATCAACCAGTCTGTCTTGAGGCAAAGGCTCCACCGGAGGAGGGACACTGGCAAAGCAGGATGGAGGACAGGCAGGAGGACATGCAGAAGAACTGGAGAGAGGCAGAACACAGTGGTGCCACTCAGCGTCTTTGCTGCACATCTTGGTCGCTGAGCTGGTTGTGGACTGTTGGTAGGACCTTCTCAGCAACAAGTGCTTAAGATGGAAAACTTGCCTAATTGTGTGTCAAAACTTTCAGGAGAACACGGGTAGCTGAAGCCCTCCAGAAAGGAGCCCAACCCCTCAGTCCAGGTGAGGAATTTTCTGGTAGCTTATTGAGAAACATCTGCTCTGAGCTTGTCAAGGTCTGAATTCCAGCATCTCTGAAGCTTTGCTGTAATGTCACTTTGGGACTTGACTGAAAATTACCCAAGTGCCAGGACACTTGGGCTACAAAGAACAAAGCCAGGATGAAAGGGGAAAAACATGCAGCAAATTCCTATGAAATTCCATTTACCAGACTAGGAGGGACATGCCCTTGGTTAGGGGTGGCACAGAATAACAGAGGGGAACCAGTCACTGCAGTTTGGCTAAGATTAGAATTCAAGAGAGGCACAAACAAACATTTTCAACATCCATCCAAGGCATTCCAAAAAAAGAAAGGAAAGAAAAGTCACAAAAGTTGACACATCACTTTGGACAAGAAACATTACAATAGTTTGGCAACTTTTCACCAAACCCCCCCACCCCAGCTCTGTGATGTCCCTCTGTAACTTGAGGTGATCTCTTAAAGGTGGGGACATGAGGGGGCTCCAGGTAAATCATTGTAAATAGGGGATCTCCTCCACAAAGGATCTCGTGGGGTCAGACAAACCTACCTGCTTGGTACAGTACAAAAGAAATTCTGCCTGAAGCCCTCCTTGGTGAGAGGGAAGGAGACAGAGCCCACACTGCTGGAGACAAACAAGGCAAAGCTGAACTTGGCAGCAGCAAGTCCCTAAACCTTGTGACTTTGCACCAGGCTAAGATATGGCCATGGCAGGGTACTGGAGGGGAAGATGTCACCACTCTTCCTCTGTGGAGAAGTGTAAAGGATGGGATTATCACTCTATCACTATTTTGGGTGAACACAGTCCTCTTTGTTTATGCATACAAAGTAATGGGCTTTGGAAAATACCAGGAGCCCATGTGGAATAGTGTTACCAGTGACACCTGTGTCAGATGGACACACAACTCCCCTCCCCTCAGATCTAAACTCAGCTCTTAGGAATTGAACAAGGAACAAATACAAAGCAAGGATAAAAAGTTTGTGTGGGTTTTTTAGGAGCGGTTGTTTTGTTCCTCCTTTTAAAGCCCTGTTCTTCAGATTTGGGGGAGAAGGGGGGAGTACTGCAAGGTCCCTGCACTTTTCTGGTGGCAGACCTGGGTGCAAGCAATGGCACAGCTCAAATGTGGACCTTCCCACCCACAGCAGCCTGTGGAAGGTGGGATTGATTACAAGGGCCTGAGGACTTGAGCAACCTTCACAAAGGCTCCGACTGGGAATCCGGCCCAGCCATTGTTGGAAAAATTCAATACAGCGCTGGCCAAGTAAATAAATACTTGTGGAAAGGACTATCCAACTGGAAGAGTCTTTTCCTTTCTCGGTTTCCAGGGTAAGAGAAAAGCCTTTGGTTATGACCAGAATTATTTGCCATTGGCAGGACAGGCTTGGCTTTGCTTTGCATTAGCTTGGTTATTGTACAAGGGCTGGGTTCTCTGTGCAGAGACGCTCTGCCCAGCTGGGCTGCCCTGTGACATCTGGGAGTTTAATGGAGTGGACACTTGAATTACATCCGGGATCCTCGCTCCTGAAGAATCTGAAACAGAAGAGACCTTCTGTGAAAACCTCAGACAAGTTTAAATGCAAAAGTTCCTGTTCAGAGTGCTTGTTTTTCGCAGAGAAAGGAGCACAGACTAATGTGAGAGCAGCTTGCAGCTTTTGTGCCACCACAACAACTGATGGGCAGGTTAAGGGTAAGCAAGCCTCTTCTCTAGAAATCCTGCTCAGCTGCTTCCCAGGAGGTAAAGATGTTGCCTTTTGTTTTTATTCTGGGAGGAAAAAAAAAAAGTGGATTCATAGAATAGTTTGGTTTGGAAGGGACCTTAAAGCTTATCTTGTTTGACCCCTCTGCCATGGGCAAAGAGACCTTCCACTAGACCAGGCTGCTGAGAGCCCCAACCAACCTGGCCTTCAACACTTCCAGGGATGGGGAGGATTCAAAGAGAACAAAAATGTTGTTTCTCTCTGCAACATCCTTCAACCACAAAGCCTAGCCTCAAAGATCCTTGCTACTCTGTTCTCCCTCTTCAAGTTACTTTTTCCTTCAGTATTTTGGTCTTAATTTGAAATGCACAAAGAGCCTTAGCTCTTTTCCTGCAGTAAATCATGAAATCTTCCAAGAGGGGATAGAGAAGGCAATGGGAAAGCTGATCAACAGAAGTACTGCTGCAGCTTGGTGCAGGAAAAGTTTTTCTTTCTAGGGGAATTCATACTGATACATCTGAGCAGGTGCCTTACCTTGGCCTTCTCACTTGGCTCCTTGACAATGCCATTAGTAGAATTGTTGAGCTCCCTGGACACAACACAGAGGAATTCTGCCTGGTCTTCATTTCCGTAGTTATAGGAAGATCCAATGCTGATCAGCTGTGCAACAGGAGATAGCCGAGGAACTATGAGTAAGTCTTGATTTTATTCCTACAGTTGTTTTGAGATAGGACTGTCCTGGGAGATCTGTTCTAGGCCAAGTGTGCCCTGCAGCCTCCTGTGTGTGTGTAAGGCAGGGACACAGCCAAGCTCCACAGCCCTCTAGTGGCACCTGGAGCCCCGGGAAGGAATTCCAGCTTGAAACCAATGCTCAACACAGCACAACATCGCCAGATTCTCAGGGTGGAAGAAGGGAAAACAGATTGTGCAATATATAATAGCCAGTTCACTCAGACACGGGCAGGCATTGCAAATTGCCTGGTCCTTGCTGAACTCAGCTCTCAACTGCCTTGTGACTGATGTGGAAATGGGAATTCCTTACCCCAGGCCAATGCTGGATTAACTGGGGACATGTGGCAAACAGGCACTGTCCTTTACGTGGATGTTGCCAAGATGGAGTCTGGTATCTGTGTAAATGGGATTATATTCTATTACTGTTGTGTTGAGGGGGTCTGGACTCAATCCAAGAAATCCCATCTGTCTTATTCATTATTATTACATTAAAAGGACATCCTGGATACAGAGCTAATTTGTCATTTACAACTCAGTTTTGCTTTCCAGAAAATAAATCCAAGACATCTGAAGAAAGCATTGTGACTCTTACCAACTGAGTGTGTCCAGGAAACTTTAATGTGCAGAGTGCACCTTAACTTTATGTCCAAACAGATTTTGGGAAAAGCCAGCTCCATATTTATAGATTATAGATTTGAAAAGGAAGATTATGAAAGATCTAAGGGTGCAGGTTCCCATGAAAGGCACTGTCTGTGCCTCAAGGTTTCAGGGGTGTAGATATGGATGTGTGAAAGGCAGATTTTATAAACTGTTGGACAGCAAAACCTGCGTGTTGGAAAACTGCATTTTCATGGAGCACTGAGTGGTTCTTGGTCACAAGATTTCACTATTCATTACAGGGGCAGGTTTTTGGCTGCCTCTCCACTCTGAGATAGTTTTCAGGCATTACAGACCAGATCCATAGGAACAACTGATGGGAAGTGCTGTTCCTAATCCTCTGCCTCACTTCATGTCAGCACACTTCACACAGCATCCACTTGTACTGAAGCTGGACTGAATGGGAAGACACTGCTGTAATCCACAGACCCTATTCTGTAGTTCCTAAATATAACCTGACACACAGGCTGGCTCCAGTTCTCCTCCTCAGAAATAAGAGAACTGTGTTTGATTCCAGAAACCAAATGTGGAACTAATGCCATGTGCAACTGCAGTGACACCCAGCCCTGGAACCAGCTGCACTGAAAAGACATCTGCAGGAAATTCTCATGTCACTCAGTGCCTCTTTAGCAAATGCAGCAGTTGTGGCTTTGAGATTCCAAGAAAGTTGTGCTGTGTTTTTTCATGGCTCTGGTAATTTTCCTGGATATAACTGTGATACTGTGGCCTGGTGTATGTGATGAAATGCAGGAGAAGGGAAGAACTGCTCTGGGATTTGACAAGGATACCAGAAGTCTTGAGAGAAAATGAAATCTCTCTGGTAGCTTGAGTGACTTCTGATCTCCCCTGTCAGTAACTGGACACAAGTGGATTGCCCCTCAGGTCAGGCTGCTTATTCAGAAAAGCAGAGCAGTGTGAAGTGCAATTCAACAGGCAACTCTGCTTATTCCACATCCAGTTTTCAAAGGAATTCTGGTAATGGTACCTGTTCAAATTTCCATCCATCGGACATGGTGGACACCATCTGTGTGAGCTCTTCCTCTTGGCACTGCAGCACTCTGTACACGTGTTTCACAGGTCCCTGGAGCACAGAGAACAATTGTTGTAGTTTAGTAATTGCTTTTCTAGTATCACTCTAGAAAATTAATAAGCCACTCCTGCTCTTGTCTTAGGAAGTCAGAGCCCCACAGGCTTTCTAAGGGGTTTTTTTCATCCCACTGATTCCAAAACAGAACCCTATGCCTGGCACTCTTCTCTTAAAAGCTTTCTAGGTGTCTAAGCTACAGTGAAAGCAAAACATTAGTTTTCAAAGCCATTTGCTGCTTTCTGAAGACATTTCTGAAAGTGAATCTACTGGATGTGCTGGTACCAGCTGAGCATCAATGGGAAACATCACAGAGAGACAAAGGGAAGAAATGGTTTAGAGAAGGAAGAGTTTGAGCTGTTCTTTACCAAAGCAGTATGTTTTGCTTTATAACCACCCATTTGTGCTCCTGGCCCCTCTCCTGTAAGTGTCCCTTGCCTTTCCCTACAGTGCTGAGATAACTCAGTGGTCTGTGCTTTATAAAACCACACTAAGGACTCTTCCCTAGCCATGCCTGCATCCATCTAACAGCATTTATTCCCCTGTTACTGCTAAACCAAAGAAGTGCTACTGCAAGGGCCTGCACCATGCTTGCCCTCCTGTGCCACAGAGCTGACTCCCTGCCCAGAGGTGAGTTACTTGAGAGGTTCTGTTCTCGTTGTCCCGTATCCGCTCCTTCACCAGCCGCACGAGGGACGCGATGTTGTAAAACTCAGCCTCTTCCAGCACCCCTGAAGAGGAACCCAAAGCACAAATTCTGTCACTTTGCACAGGGTGGAATGAAGATGATTCTGTCACAAGGATGCAAACCTGCTCCTGACTCCAAATCCAGCCCAAATGTCAGAATCCCAAATGTGCCACCCACCTCCTGCTCCCAGGCTAGAAGAAAATGCCTGACTAGCTGTCACCTCCTTCTGTGACTTAAGAGGACCTTTAAGAAAGATTATTCCCCTTTCCCTGGGATTGTCAGAAATCTCATGGTACAATGTGTATTTCTTCACCCAGCCCCATCAAGGGAGAGCCCTCAGAGCTGCTTCTTTGGGGAGAGCCATGGTCTGTGAGGGGCAGATGGGCTGTGACAGACCTGCGGCTCAGCAGAACAGTGACAGGGTGTGCTGTGAGCTGCAGCCTCTGCTTTTGGGAAGACACAGAATCTGATGACTTAATCCCTGCTAATGAGCAATTACCAGTACTAACAGCACTCCTGGGAAACTTGCTCACACTCTCACAGCAGCCTTTGGTGAGGGCTCGTGGATGTGCTATCAACCAGCACTTCCAGCCTTTCCTGGTGCTTTTCTCTTACCTTCCTCTGCAAGCTCCTTGTTTATGATGAGCTTCCCGTGCCGGAGGTAGTTCAGTATGGGACCGAAGTACGTGGGGTCTCTGTCAATGAGATAGGCCCCTGTCTCATCCTGAGAACAAAACAGGGACAGCTCGGTGGTACCAGGAAAAAATCAATTCAATCTAACACAATAAACTCAACAGCTTCTCTTTGAGAACTTGGATTTATTTGCCTGTGGGAGGTGCACAAATGATGGCACATTTAAACTATTTTTCTTTTTCAGTATCTGTTGCAGCCCCAGTAATGCTGGCAGATGCCTTACATGAAGCACTTGTACACACAGTTCATGGGCCTGGAGAGCAAAGCTGGGATTAGGAGGGCTTGTTCACTGCAAAAAAAACCAAAACCCAGCAGCTGTGCTCTGGCTAAGCCTGTTCTCCAGACTAGTTTAACTAGGAGGCACTGGAGGAAAATGGGATCGCCAGTTCTAGCTAAGGGCACCTGACAGCCAAAACAGTTCATTTTTTTCCCCTTTCTACTACTGGGAACACACATTGCAATGCTCCAGCCACGTGTCCAGCAATACAACAACTACTGGCATTGAATGACCAACAGCTGACAGCCAAAAGCATCTTGTGAGCAGCTCTGAAGCACTGACAAGCCCTCTGCAGAACCCTCACAACCTTCTCTTAGTGACTTTAAAGCATTGCTTCTCCTGCCAATCTACTCTAAAGCAATAACAAACTCTGCAAACCCACTCTGAAATATCTCCTCTCCTCACTGATGCTGCTGACTGATATTTCAATCACAACCAGGATTTATCTTGTGATTAAACTCTGAATGGAGCAACAAACTCAACTAATTCTGGCTGACCCACTCACAACAGATTTACAAGACTTTGTGCAGGTGATCCTATGGAAAATCTGCAAGAATAATTGTTGGCAAAATCCTTACAATAAACTGCAGTGACTTCAAACCTGTCCAGCCACGCAAGGAAAGCGCACCATGATCTTTTATGAGAGTGAAGTGAAACATATTAAAAACCAAACCAACCGCAAACATGCTAACGGTGAGAAATGGTAACATTGCTGTTCCTAGGAGTTTCGTTCCCTGCTGTCACTGCTGGGGGAATGTGGGTTGCTCCTGGAGCAGAGTCGGGGGGGGAAGGATCAGAGCCGGTGGCACCTGGCTGTCGCAGGCACGAGGCCGGAGCCAAGTCCCGTTCTTGGAGATACCGGCACCTCCGTGACCGCGGGAGACCGGCCCGTCCCCATCCCCAGCCCGGGCCGTACCGGAGGCTGGGCCAGCGGCAGCCGGGGCCGTTCCCCCGCCCGTGGGGCAGCTCCGGGCTCCCGCGGCCCCGGGAGGGGCTGTCCCGCTGCGGGGGAGATCCCGGCCCCGCCGCGGCCTCACCTTGTCGGAGCCGAGCTCGGGCCCGTCCTGGCAGCACAGCCGGCACAGGAAGGACTTGGGCTCCCGGCACAGCGTCTGCCGGGTGCTCACGAAGTACGTGCCGCCCACGTTCAGCCGCACCCACTTGGAGGCGGCGGCGGGCGCGGACAGCGCCCCGGCGGAGCCTGACGCCGCTCCGGCCGCGCGGGGGCTGGGCGGGCCCGGTGCTCCCCCGGGGCCCGGGCTGGGCGTGCGGCCCCTCGGCGGCCCCTCGGCCATGGC
>VWZP01000515.1:66107-80687 GCA_013396995.1 Dicaeum eximium
CCCGTTCCCCCCGCCGCCGCCCGCCCCAGCCCCGCTCCCCGGTGCCCTCCGGCACTGTGACCCACCGGTGTGTCCGGGCCAGGCGGTGCCATGGCGGGACGCAGAGCTGCCCTCAAGGCCGTGAACTGGGCGGCCTTCGCGCAGCGGGTGCCCCCGAACCAGCGAGCCATGTTCAACGCGCTGAAGACCCGCAACGATGCGCTGACGGCCCGGTGAGTGCCCGCCCCGCTCCGGCCACCCAGCCGCGAGTGCTGCTTCTGTCGCTGTCTGTGCTCTCGCAGGTATTAAAGCAGGTCACCTTGAGGCTGCTGCTGGCTTTTTTTGGCAAATCACCTTTAGTTAATCTTCCCCAGAGTAAGCCCGTAGCTGCAGTTCTGTGAAGGCCTTTGCTTTGGCACAAGCTTTGTCACTGTTTAATGCTCTACAAATTCATCTGTGGCTCTCAAATCCCTCAGCATCCTCTGCCTGTTCCAAGTGCTGGTCGTTGCAGGGAATCTTGCTGATGGCCTCTGGCTCAGTGTTGTGAAACAGCCTCGTCCTTCCTGAAGGGCTGCACTCAGAGGGGCTGAGTGAAGCAGAGCAGAGCTGAGGGCTGAGCTCTGCCTGTCTGTCCAGAGGAGCCTGTTCCAAGGGCAGAGGGATTTGCAGAAATGGCTTTTTTTTTTTTNTGAGAACGCCTAAACTAAACATAGCAGGCTTTGCTGGTGCTCAGGGTGCTGCTCATTTCTGCTGTGCTCCATCCCTTCAGGTTGGCTGTGCTGCCAGAGAAGCCCCCGGACATCGACTGGGCTTTTTACAAAGCTCATGTTGCCAAAGCTGGAATGGTGGATGAGTTCCAGAGTAAGGTCAGTCTCCTTGCCCCCTGGGTATTGCTCTTTGGAGTTTATTTGGGGCATTGAGAGGAAAACACCAGGATTAGCAGAGGAGGTTGTTTGTGTCACTATGAAAATTTGCCAGACTGTAGGCACCTGCTGAGGTCAGATGGGTCTGGGGGCTTTGTGCTGGGGGCAATAACTCTGTGATATGGCAGGTCTGTGGGATTGGACCTTCCAGCTTCCCTCCAGTGCTGTGAGGAGTGGGTGGTGTTGTGTGTCCTGGGGGTGGTGGGCAGGACAGAGGAGATGGCTGGAAGCTGCTGGGTGAGCAAGTGCTGCTTGAGAGGGACAGGGGACAGCTGCACTGATCTCTTTTAGCTCATTAACTTACATGATTGTGAGCAAATCCTAGGAATAAAGGAGGGAATGCTCCCTTGCTGCTAGGGAAGATGACCTTGATGTGAAGGATTGTTTCAGTCAAACAAACCTTATAAAAATTTGTCTTTCAATTTACAGTTCAGTGCGCTGAAGGTTCCTGAGCCAGTGGATACACAAACTGCCAAGATTGATGCCCAGGAGAAGGAAGCTGTAAGTGAACCATTCCCTGTTCTGGGGCTGTCCCTGCCTTCTGTGGGGGTGGGAAGGGGTGAGGGGAGGGATGTTCTGGCTGTGCCCCTGCACAGGCAGGGCAGCCTGAGCCAGGGCACAGCTCTGCCCTCACACATGTCCTTGGCTTCCTGAGCAAGGGGGCCCCTGCACAGGGAAGGGTTTGGCTGTTTGGGGTCTGCTGGAGATTCCATCAGTTACACAGTGTAACAGTGATGGGTTTTAATGCCAGCTGAAAGCACGGTGGGGGTGTGCAGGTTCACTCTGGGGCAGTGTCTTTATCATAGCCATACCCCCCACATCCTCTGCTCTCTCCAGGCCAAGAGCACTGCTGAGTATGTCCAGGCTTCCAAAGCCCGCATTGCCCACTACGAGGAGCAGGTGAGGCTGGACTTTGCTTAGGGAATATTCTCTGGACCACACCTGGCATACCCCTTGCTCTCCTGGGTGTGCTTTGTTCCTTCCTGCTCACCACTCACTTGTGATGTGTCTGTCCCTGCTTCCACAGCTCCAGAAGCTCCAGAATATGATTCCCTTTGAACACATGACGTTTGAAGACTTGAGTGAAGCCTTCCCTGAAACCAAACTGAACAAGGAGAAATATCCATACTGGCCCCACAAGCCAATTGCTGATCTGTAAACTGGTCAGAGAGCAGTTTAATGACTGTCAGACTCCATGATCTTATAAATAAAGAGCTTTTTCTGTCTGTGGCTTAGATCTTAGACATGAGTTCTGAGTAACGTGGAGCAATACAGTAACTCGCAAACATTCCAATTTTTCCGGATTTTGTGTTTTCTACCCATGAGCTTGTTTTGGTAGCAGGGACCAAGCTCCCTGTCCTGCTGATCAAATGGGGCCCTCTGAAATGCAGATAAAGCTCCTGTCCCCCTCTGTAACCACAAGGTGTGGGGACTGGAGTTCTCCTGCCCTTGCAGGCAGACACTTATCAGAAGTTGAATGTGTGTAGCCTTTTGAGATGCTGGAGTGTATTTGGAGTGATTTGTGTGTGTATCTGGAGCGTCTCAGGACTTCTACAGGCAAAGGTCTGGGGCTGTTTTCTGGGCTGATTGTGATTGTTCAGGAGAAGCCAATTGCAGAAGGAGTTGAAGGAGTGTTGGTGTGTTGAGATGCACATAAAAAGTTACTTTATTAGTTATTTTTAAAAACACTTAATCGTGGTGCTCCATTCCTCCTTGCCCTGGATTTCTGAATGCTGCTGATCTCACTGGAACTCACAGAAACAATAATAAGGATTTGCATTGTTTTATTTAATAATCTGAGGTGGAATTCTTAAACACCTTCCCTCAAGATGGAAACTCCTCTAAGAAAAGGCAATTAACTCCCTTTCTTCTTGATCATGTTTGAATTCAGGATTACAGATAGGTAGAATGAAGGTGTTATCCCCAGATTTTACAGCTATTTTATTCAAATACCTTAGTAGCCCACAGAACACTTCAAGAACATCTGTAGTTCTACTGAACCAGAGTACAAAGTGCTACACATGCAGATCTTGGGTCCTGTGGCTTTGGATTTAAATTTAATTTTATTTTACTCAGGCAACTGAACTGCAGCTCTATGAATTGAGCAGGAGCAAATTACAGCAGGGGATCAGAAGCAACACAGTAGAGAACAACTGATCTGGCACTGCTCAGAGCTGATCTTCAGCTGCTCCATTTTACAGAAATCACAGTGAAGAAGAACAGGGACAGGAAGAGGTGGCTGTAGAGAAGCACCTTCTCCAGAACTGGAAGAAATAAGTCCAGCACCTGCAGCTGCCAGAGGCACTTGGTAGGCTGCCCTTGTCCCTGGGCCTTCTTGGGCGGGTGCAGCAGCTGGGGACCCTCCTTGGCCAGATTGCCCAGGGGCCTCTTGGGCAGCTCGTGTGGGTCTGCAGGGAGCAAAGGCAGTGTCAGCACAGCGGGGCCACCGTGGCTCACACTGCCTGGGGCACTCTTTGCCCCTGAGGAAACCCACCCTGGCTCCCACAAATGTGCAGGAAAATGCCCCAAACCTACTCTGTTACAGGTGTTTTACCTTCCTGAAAGCTTCTGAGGACCTTGTCCAAGCGCAGGGATTTGCGCTGCTGGTACAACAGGAACAAGGTGTCTAACACTGCCATGATCATGAGCAGGAAGGTGCCCAGGAAAAACACCACTGCAGAACAACAGGAAAACAGAGAAAGCTCTGGAAAATTGGCATTCTCTTACATTCCATTGTCTGGTAGGGAACAGGGAAAGTCTAACTCCAGCAAGCTAATCAAACTTAGCTGTTCATGACTTCAGTGTTCATGAATGTGTCTATAAACACCCAAAAACCCTCCTTAGGGCTGGTACCTGGGTGAAAACCAGGGTTTATTCGATAAAAGTTGTGGTATTCATAATTTTGGTTTCTGAATTTCCTAGCAGCACACCTGCTAAGGTTTTTCTTCCCAAGGGAAACTTCTCAGTTTCTCATCAGATTCTATAAACAACCTATGAGCTGTGTTGCCTCTCAGGGACACAGGTGTTGTTTTTCTATTCTGTTCTCAGCACAATAGAAGAAGTTTTATCTCTCTCATTTAAACAATGGTAATAGGGAGCTGGTCTTGGTTACCAGCCAATCAATTTAATATTATAAGAGTGCTTCACTTGTATAGCTAGAAGAAGGAAAGACTAAGCTAAAAATAAGCTAAGAGCCTTCTGAAATAAGTAATAAGCTATAAGCTTAAGCCTTCTGATATTACAGAGTCATTCTTAATAAAGCCTTCTAAGACCTTCTGAGATGGAGTTTATGTCCTGCCCCCGAGGGCAACAACTACAATAAGTGGTGACCCCTCATGAAACAGCCACAATAAAAGGTGGGTACCTATTATGGGTGGTTTGTTGGAGGAAGTTGGGAGGCTGTTGTTGAGAATCACAGCCAGCATGGAGCTGCCGAGGATGATGGCAATCTGGAAGTTGATTTTCTCCTCGAGAGAACTGGGTCCAAACAACACAGCCATGTCCAGCAAGTACAGGGCACACGTTGGGAGGATCAAGGTCAGAACGTAGAGAGTAGGCCGTCTCTCCATGGAAATCTGTTGAGGAAGATGGGCAAAACTTGATGAGCTGGAGATGACTCAATGTGTTGACAAATGCTGATCCCCTAATGTAAAAAATTGTCTTGTTTTATACTGGTTTTTTTGTGCCAAATCAATGCAATATAATACGGAAGCGCCGCCATACCACATAGGTGACCACAGAATATTCTTTGTCATCCATCATTTCCGTGTGTTCAATGATGCTCAGGTTGGTGAACTTCCATTCTCCATCAGTTAGGAAGAAACTCTGGCTGTCTTTCATCATCTCAGCTGGTGTCCGTTTCATCTTCATGACAAAGTCTGTAACTGCTTGGGCAGGAGGAAGAGGGGGGAGGGAAGTTGAAGAATTTAGGAATTTATTAGAGGTCAGTTATTCCTCTCTCTTTCCCACCCAACTGAGGGTGTGAGCAGACTGGGAGGGGGAAGGTATCATGCACTGCTTGGGTTTCGCAGCCCATGAGGGAGAAATTAAAAAGGTCTCTGTGAAGAGGCTTGACTGGATCTCTGGGAATGTGGATCAGAGGGGAAACATCTGTTGAATTAGGGCAGTTGTCCTTTGTGGATGGGACTGGGAAGATTTTGTGTCACCTCTGCTTATATTTCAGCCCTTTCTGCTGGGATGAACTCTTAACTGCAGTTTAAATCCCTGGAATGGTTGGATTTGATGCCCTTGGAAATCTTTTCTAATATTAGGATTCTCTGATTACAATTTCCTCACATTTCCATGGCATTCAGGTGTGTTTAAAGATCAGTCCTGCAAAATTCTATGTGAATAAGTAGCAGTTTTGCAGGAAGCCTCCTGGTCTCGGATCTCTTGGTTTATAGAAACCAGTCCTGGGAGGGGCTTGCCACAGAACACCCAGATTGTTCCAGAGATGTTGCTGGGAAATGTGCCAGGACAGTATGGCAGCATTTTAACTAATTTTCCTTAGTCTGATATGACCTCAGCCTCACTGTGAGCATGTGGTGCTGCTCAGGAGCCCAGGAGTTACTAGGGCCCATCTCATCTAGTCCTTCTTCTCCAAATTCAGCCCTGAGGTGGTAAAGCTCAGCCTGCAGCTGTACCTGGGTACAGGAATGAAGCCATGCTCAAGTTGCACGCCTGAGTGTCAAAGGGGAACTTGAGGATTTTCAAACTGCACGTCAGGGTGACCTGGTAGGGCCGGGTGCTGTTGAAGCCGCCGTTGTGCATGAGGACCGCGTAATTCAGCTCTGGGTCCTGTCCATTCACTCTGGAGGGAACAGACAGGGAGAGACACTGAGCCTGAGATGCTGCCTGTGCCTCAGTCCCATAAAACCAGGCTGTGAACACCCTGTTGGGGGCTCTGAGCCATCACCCAGCCATGGGATGCAGCAGAAAGAGAGGAAACCAGGTTTGGGAGAAGGGCTCATGAGCCCTTTGGGACCAAGGTTTGCTGTAGCTCCACACCTCCTGAGCACCTCCTGCCTCTCTGCCCTATGCTTCTTGCCCTCACCAGGGCAGGGGGTCTTTCCTGGCTCTGCCTCCCACTCCTTTCTCCCTCTGGAGAGCTGGTGCAGGTGCCCATCCCTGTCAGACCTTCAGTGTTCTGCCCTGTATCTTTCCACACATTACTAAAGGTCACTTTATTCCACAGCAATGCTGGTTTCTGCTACTTCCTTTGCTTTAGCTACAGCCCAGACGGGATATTTCAGGAGCTGTTCCAGTATTACAGAGCCACTAAGTGCTTTGTATAAACTATGGTCACCATTAATCTAAATTAGGAGGCTCTCGGTTACAGAGAGCTCAAAGGAACAACTTTTAGCCATCTGAGTTTATCCCATTTCCTATAATATAACCAACAGTTTGCATCCATTGTATTTCTGGTAAGACAGTGGATAAAAATGAAAGGGGAACTTACTGCTCTAAGATGAAGATGGGAGGCGACCAATACGTATCCGTGGGCAGAACAATTTCAGAAATGTTACAGAAATCCCGTGGGTCCCAGGTTGCAAAAGGGTTTTGCCATTCCTGAGGGAAGAAGTTGCAGGAGAGGGATGAGCTCTGAGCTGGGCACAGACTTTGTGCTGGGCATCAGGAGAGAAATGCTCTTGAGGGACCTACCAGGCTGAGGACGAAGTAAAAACTGACTGTCTGGAGCTTTTCCACCTGGAGAAACAAAGATATTTAGCTGATTTTCTTAGATGTATCTATGCAGAAGCTCTTCCCTGAGCACAGACTGCAGAAACTGGGCTTGGGAGGAGAGCTCGGGGTTTGGATCCTGTGGCTGAAGAGTGGGAACACACAGTCCAATGATTAGGAAAAGTAATAGATTATTGTTACCATTTCCATGGCAGTGTCCTGCAAATGTACTGCCCAGTTCAGGCACTCTGCAGGGCTTTTGGAGCCTCCTACAAAGCAGGCTGCTCGTCTGGATGTGACTTCTGGAAGGAGTGGGAGAAAATACTCCAGATCTTCCAAAAGTGCTTTCCAGCAGCAGAAAGCTGAAGTGGAAGGGGCTGATTCTCACCCCTGTGGACTTGCTGTCAGAAGACTCAAACCCTGGCCTAGCAATAGCCCAGTTTCCTGTTGTAGAGACTCATTTTAGGTCCTTACCACAGAGAGAATTGCCATCAGGAAGAAATCCATCTTCACTTCCACAGGCTCCTTCAGGTTTATCTTGGGCAGAATATAAGTGTGCAGCTTGTCGTGGGAGGAGATGTTCAGGAAGTCAACAATGTCATAGTAGGTGCAGAGGTACTTTGGAGCAGCCCCTGCTGGAAAGAGAATTCCACTTGAAACACAAAAACATCAGGCAACCTGTGAGAGATGCATCAAAAGACAAAGGGTGTGGAGCTGTGGGTGTGAAAAACATCGTTAACACACAAAAATCCCTTCTCACGCAGGTGAGAACAGAACTCCTCAAAGGTTCTCTATCCCCCTTGCACTTACCTGTCCCAAGAGAAAAGGTGAGGATGGCTAGAAAAACCCCCTGCATCATCTCCTGCTTCCAAATAAGGAGGATAATGGAACCGTGGGTCTTATGAACCGGTCCGGGACACGTCATTTCTTATGTGGAAGTTGATTTGATATTTATTAATGAGGGATGAATTTTTGTAAACAGACATTTTATCTGTTAGAAGGAAGAATTTGCTAATGGTTTGATGCACTCAGCTGGCTCTTGGGAGTAGCCTTTAGTTGTGGTCAAGGAAAAATAAGGTCATTTAAAAAAATCCTACAATTTGAGGGAGAGGAAAAGAAAGGGCCCATCCCCACAAAGAAAAGGCAAAGAGCCAGAGCTACTCAGTAGCAAATTTAGCCTCTTTTACTGGACTTTACTGAGTTTGCTGCAACCCCACAGAAATGGATCAGGAATTAGTGCCTGTGTGACTGAGGGCTGTGGGGGAGGCTGCTCTCCATTCTGCTCCCCAGCAGACCACACCATGTCCTCACTTCCCACTGAGCCTTCCATGCAACCATGGATTTTCTGGTTCTGCCTCCTTGCTGATCTCCCTTATGCTCTTTTCTGAGTCCTCACAGTTAAGATGAAAGGCTCAGAAACTTAGGGGGTTTTTAATCTGTGTTTTCCTCTGCTGCCCTCCTGTCCATCTCTGCCTTTTTTTTTCCGCTGTCATCCCAGTGATCCTTATGGGTCCCTTCCAACCCAGGATATTCCATGATTCTGTCATTCTGTGAACAGCTCCAGGACAGCAATTGCAGTGAGCAAGGGCCACATGAGATTCCCTCTCCGGCAGCAGAACTCTCCATGGCAGCGGACAGTCCTTCCCCAGCCGCGTCCCCTGTCATTCCCCCTGTCCCCCAGGGTCCCCCGTGTCCCATTGCCATGACCCCTGTCCCCCAGGGTCCCCCGTGTCCCCCAGGGCCCCCCTTGTCCCCCAGGGCCCCCCTTGTCCCCGGCGCGGCCGCTGCCCGAGGCTCCGCCGGTGCCCGGGAGAAACGTGAGGGTGGTGCCGGGGCTTGGCAGCATCACTGGGGGCGTGCAGCGCAGGGACCGCGTGGCCTAATGGATAAGGCGTCTGACTTCGGATCAGAAGATTGAGGGTTCGAGTCCCTTCGTGGTCGGCATTTTTCCCCCCTCCTCCTCACTTTTAAATAATCTTTTCCCGTTTCTCCTCTCGTATTTCTGCCCGTCCACGGGCTGGAGGGACAGCCTGAGGCCAGCGCGGGTCGCGGCGCTCCCGGTGCAGCCCCGGTGCAGCCCCGCTCCGCCCCGCCAGGCCCCGCGGGTGCCCCCGGGACGCCCCCTCAGCGCGGGGTCGGGGCCGTTCCCACGCGCCGGAGCGCGCGCCCTGCGCAGCCCCAGTGGCCTAATGGATAAGGCACTGGCCTCCTAAGCCAGGGATTGTGGGTTCGAGTCCCACCTGGGGTAAGCTTTTCTTTTTGCCTCTGCCAGGCCCGTTTCCGTGCTCTTTCTCCCCGATTCAGGGCCTCCTCCTCCTCCTGCGGCATTCTCCACTCGGGTGGGAGGTGCCAGGTGAAGAGGTTGATGCCTGGGGAGAACCCAGAGGTGCGGATAGACCAGCGCCCTGTGCAAGCACGGCACTGGACACGGAGCCTGATGCAGGGAAAGCCTAAAGAGGGAGGTCGGGGTGGTCCATGATGTGTTTTGGGACAGCGAAGTCCCCATAGCAGCTCTAGGCTCTCTCCACGTGCCAAGAGCCGCTGCTGATGGGATGATGTGACTGTCTGCTCCTGGCCAGTGATCCCTGTTTAGAGTTCATGGAAAAGGGAAACAACAAGGAGCAGCTACAAATGCCCCAGGCTTGGGTGCCAAGGTGGATGTTTTGTGCAGTAAGTTGTGTGGTCCCAGAGCTCAGGTGAGGCTGTGATCGAGGGGATAACAACCTGCTTTGCTTTGGCACCTGTGGATGAGAGGTGACAATGAAAGGGTGATTTTTGGAGAGATGTTAGTGAAAGGATGGCTCTGGCCAGGTCATGGACATCCTTCAAGGTGTCCCAGAAGGTGCCAAAGCAGAGCAGTTGCAGTTGTTTAATTAAGTTTGTCTGGGCACAGCTGGCTTCTTCTTGAATTTCAGCTGCATTTTTTCTGTTTTTCAGGGAATTTCAGCTGCATTTTTCTCTCCTTCCAGGTGCTCCCTGTATTATCAGCTGCACCTGAGCCCCAAGAAAAAGCCCATTGATGCTGGTTTGCATCTTGCATCACCTTGCATGGGGGAACTTCTTCCCAGAGCAGGACACGCGCGGATGGCTGGGAAGCTTTACTCCACCAGAAACCACATCTCCATGAGGGGCTGGTCAGTGCAGTCACAGAGCTCGTCTGTGCTCCCTGGCACCAAAGTCCTCCCCATAAGTGCCTTTGCGATAACGCCCTCTCAAATCGTTGCATTAAAAACCTGCCTGGAGGGTCTTTTCCTTCGGAGTTAATGGGTATTAAAGGCAGCTGTGGTCAGGGTAATGCCACACCAGTGAAACACAAAGTGCAGGTTCTTTTTAAGTAGTTTTTCTCTCTTAGGTGTGGGAGGCTCTGCTGCCTGGAAAGAACCTACCCAAGCCCTGGGCACTGGACCACTGATTAAAATACCTTCCTGGGGTGGGCTTTGGGAAACTTTTTTATGGGATTAGATGAGAAACACCTGTTTTGGGGAGAGTGGCTGCAGCAGGAGGAGAACAAACAGGAGGTGAATGAGGCCCGTGGTGTTTTTGCAGTGGTGTTAGAGCGTTCTGCTGCAGTGGTGCCTGTCACTGGTGGCACAGGGACACTGGAATGGTCACATCTACAGTGACCCAGTGGCACACAGGGTCCCAGAGGAGGGGGGAGCTCCATCACCAGGGTTGGGTCGGGAAAGACAGCCACATTTCCAGGAGGGATGGAGAGTGGGGAATGCCCTGGGGTGAACGTGAGGGACACGCAGGGGGTGTCAAGGGGCACCCGGGGAGCCCAGACTGCGACACTGTCCAACTCTCTTTTGTGGGTGACCATGTGGCCTAATGAATAAGGCGTCTGACTTTGGATTTAGAAGATTGAAGGTTCGAGTGGTTTTGTGCTTGTTTTAAAGCCACTCGAGGTACTCGAGGTATTGCATTTCCCCTCACGGGGTTGGAGCGGCGTGAGGGTTCCTGGGGTGAGGATTGAGGGGCAGAACTACAAGGAATGTGCCCATGGTAGGGTCAGATTAAGTTGATTTAGGGTGGGATTGGTAGGGTCAGATTAAGTTGATTTAGGGTGGGATTTGCCCGGGGGTCCCTGCCAATGAAGAACAATTCACACCTCACGGCGGGGCAGGGCTGAGGGGCGGGTGAACCGGAACCGCCGGCGCGTGAGGCCTGAGCTTCAGCTGAGGCCATTCCTGGGAAAAGGAAAGGGCCGAGACCAGGTAGGCCGAGATTTCCTGTTAGCGAAAGCGCTGAGCCGAGCTTTAGTTTGCTGTGTTTCGGTGGGGAATATCAACTCACTGCCCCTCTGTGTGCCGGGCGCTGCTGGGCCCAGACGGAGCAGTGGCGGTTTAAGGCTCTGATACCACCAGTGGGAATCGAACCCGGGGATTTGATACCACTAGCGGGACTCGAACCCGCGGATCCTGTCTTGGGGGAGCTGTGCTTTGTCCACTCGGCCGCCGGAACCCCGCACTCCCGCCCCCCCCGCGCTGCCTCCGCGGGGTCCGGAGCGAGCGCCCCGTTCCGGGGACGGTTCGGGGTTCACTGCACGCCAAACCGGCATCGCCAGCTCCCGGTGAGGCCGGGGGGCGGAGGGGGCTCCGCGGGGATCCCCTGCACATCCCCATCTCGCGTTGGCGTTTCTGAGCTGCGCCGGGAGGTGTGGGAGATGGAGGGGGGCGGGGAGCGAGGCCTCGCTCTGGGCACTGTCCGGACCGGGCCGGTCTCGGAAGCACCTAACGGGACACCCCCATTCCCTCACACGGCAGCCGCCTCCCGTCTGGCCAGCAGAGAGTTAAGTAATGGCGCCTAAACTCTCTTACTGTACGGCCCCAGTGGCCTAATGGATAAGGCACTGGCCTCCTAAGCCAGGGATTGTGGGTTCGAGTCCCATCTGGGGTGACTTCCTTTTCCCTGCCGGGGTGTCGTGCAGAAAGTCGGTTCGCTGAGGAGGGGAACGCGCGAGGTGCGGCGCTTCCAACAGCCTCATGCGGATTCCCTGCTGCTCAGTTCGCACCTCCGGGCATGAATGGGACATTTTCCTTGGTGTTAAATCAGGCGCAACCTCAGAATCTGTTTTTAGTCTCTGAAATTCCCAGCTCCTCCACGCCTCGGTGTCTGGTGCTGCTTGAACCAAAGTTTTTCAGATGTGAGGGAAAGGAGCTGCGAGCAGGGGGTGATCCTGCCAGCAAGGTCTCCTGGGGTGGGCAGGCTCAGCTGAGGCTGTTGGTGTCCTGGATGGTGATGGTGAAAAACGTTCAGTGTCACAAAAACATCAGAAGTGGCGACATCCCCTTGTTTGTAAAGGCCAGGGCACAGCAGGGAGCTCCAGACACCTGTACCTGTGAGAGGGGTGCTGCCAGGGACCCCCTCCCAATCCCAGGGAAGAAGGGGATTCACCATCCCTAAAAGTGTTCAAAACGTGTGGATGTGGTATTTGGGGACGTGGTTTGATGGCGAACATGGCAGCACTGGGTTGGACTTGATAAATCTTAGAGGTCTTTTCCCCCCTGAATGATTCAGTGATTCATTGCAGAAAAGCTTTCCGTGGGGGAAAATGTGGAATGAAGTGTCTGCTCGCGGTGCTGAGCAGGAGTGCAGAGGCCAGGGCAGGGCTTTCTGGGATGTCAGGATGCATTGGAGTGCTCCTGCATGCCCCAGCACTCCATTTTGGGAGGATCAGGGCTTTGAACACTGCTTTTGCAGCTCCACTTCCAAAGGCAATGCAGCAGAGCCCTGATAGCTCTGTGTGCCCCAAATAAACCCCAGGGATGACACCCCTCTCTTATTTGGGGTTTTCTCAAACCCACAGGCTCTGACTTACAAGGCCAGTGCCTTATCCATTAGGCACTGGGGCCCTACCAAACATCAAAAAAGCGGTAATTTTGCTTTCTTTGAGCCTCACAGTAATCCCTCTTGGCAGTGGTGGAACACATCACACCACAGAGCTTCATTCATTCTCCTTAAACAGGGTCCACTAAGGAGCCTGGAGGATTCATCCAGAGGATTTGAGTGTCCCACTTCAAAGGCCAGAAACCTCCTGCATTCAGAGGGTGAGTTCTCTCTCCTAATGCTGTGATTTCTGCCAAATTCCTGATGTGAGTTTAGCTTGACTAAATTATGTGCTTTGCTTGGTTAGATAAAAATCAACAAAAGGAATAAAGCTGAAAGAAAGGAAGTAGAAGGAAAGAAACAGTAGATACTCTAAGGGATGGACTTGATGATCCTTGAGGTCTTTTACAAACTTAATGCTTTAAGATTCTATTTTTTACTTAGATATGTTGTTGAGACTGCTTTTCCTCTTCCCTTTCTTTCCCCAAAAATCTACTGTAGCTTTGTGTTCAGCAGCAGAAGGTGCTCTGATGGAGCAAAGGCTGCTTAAAGAACACAAAGAATATTAAAAAAAAAGTGGCTGACATGAATCAGAAGTTTTAGTTCCTCTCAAATGTGAACAACAATTATTCTGAAAAGTGATTGACAGGCCATCACAGTGTATCACTGGCTACAAAATATGTAAAATATTTTTATTTACATTTTCAGACTATTTTTATTCAATACAGCTCATGAGTTCAGCATCACCAACAGCTGCCAACACCACTTCTTCAGGAAGATGGAATGCCAAGGGCTTGGATCTCTGCTGTTCTCAGTCAAAATCTGCCTTCCTGCTCTGCTTTATTGTTGAGTGTATTTTTTTCTGTCGCAGCCGTTCACGGTTCATTTTTTCCACCCTAAAACAAAATCAAAGGATTCCTCAGTGTACAAAGAAAACATTTAAATATTCAACTTTTGAGATCTGATGAACCAACAAGCATCCTCAGGTAGAAAAAAACCAGTCCCTGTTCTGGGGATATTACCCAGCAAAGCAGTTAAAATCTAATGGATCAGTGATATTCCTTAAAAAAGGATGTTCAAAGGAGTATGAACAAAATTGTTTAAAAATGCTGCAAACGAAATTACGTAACGTGATAGCCTGAACCCAAATAAAGAGCATTTTAATGAAGATACCTCTCTATGAGTTTCTGTGTTGTCTCCTTAGACACCACCTTGGGTTTCTCGATCGCCCCCGTGACCATGGTCCGGATTTTTTCCAGACAAATTGCCAGATTCCTCATTTGGTAGCGACTCTCCTCCGAGGTCACAATCAACTCCCCAGCCCGGTTTATCTTATTCCTGTGCTGAAGGGATGGGAAAACGGGATGTGAGCACTGAAACCTTCTTGGAACTGCCACGTTCTGACATGGTTGGAAGGGGAGGGTGGTACCATCAGAGCCATCTTTTGTCTCACAGCTTCGGGAATCCAGTCGGCCGACGCCAGGTGGAACCGAACCTCCGCCTTGGAATTCACTGGGAGGAAAAGCAGGGTCTTTGTTTCCATGTCACAACCTGCCTTCCTCAGATTTGTGAGATAATTCAGCCTGATCTCTGCTGGCTTTCAACATGGCATGATTCCATGATGGATTTCCTGAAAGGTCACAGCTCTTTTCTTGCTGTATTTTTACACACCACTCTACAAGACAAACTTGTACCTGTCGTGGTATTTGCCTTTCTAGACACTAAAGAATTTACTGCCAGCCACTGCCTACCTCATTTTTAATGGCTGAACAGGCAGTATTTTAAGTTTATTTGAATTAAGCTGAGAATTTACAGCAGAGTGAACTTCCAGAATGCAGTTGGCTCTATTATATTTGATCTATGGATAGAGGTGGTGTTCCTTGTGGCACCTGTAGCAGGAATGATCCCTGTAAGTGTTCCTAGGAGCATCAAACGTGCTACCACTGGTCTCCAGCACTATGAAGACTCAGAAGCTGTGTTAAAATGCAGAGTGATGACAATGAAAAATAAGTGTCCAGCAGCATGAAGACGCTGTTTAACTCCAATATTTTGCTTCTCATATATATTATATAATATTTATATATATATATATAATATAATATTTAACTTCTCAATATTTTGCCACATGGTACAGAAAAACAAAGGAAAATGGTGTTTTTACCAAGGGAGAAGC